>BLKM01011744.1:2618393-2868936 GCA_013340265.1 Coptotermes formosanus | reverse complement strand
CACCACCACCACCACTACCACCACCACCACCGGCGATAATTCCCTCTCTTTTCTCGATTCCTCAAAATTATCTGGCCTAAACAAAGCATCTTCTTATTAATTATCACAGTACATGCCATGTTTATTATACCGTGTCTACACTCATTAATTATTCATTATTGTTAATGAGCTGTGTAGTCTCTATTTTGCACAGGGCTAACAAAACTGGAGAAACATCAGTATATATACCGGATGCACTGTAATGCACGTCAGATATTGCTTTTGTCCGAAAAATCTGAGGTGTCAGTTTGACGACACTGGGCCCACCAATTGTGACACACAGGACGTAACCGTTCACCTTCTCCCTCTCCTTTCACTGTCTACGGTGAACTAAATTTGCGTACGCCGTATTACATTCCACAACATCAATAACGTCTGCATTGACCCCTTTTGGGTTACCCATCCCACAGAGCAAAACCAGCCTGTAAAGCAGTCCATAAATTTAGGGTTCTGAGACCACCAGATTTTGAACACTCTGATTGGACCGATAAAAGCAGGACGTCTAATAAGTTCCTCGCATTGCTACACGTGCGTCTTCCTAACTCTCCCAGTCACTAACTTCCCACAGTGTAGGAAACGGCAGATTTGAGATTACAGACACTCAAAGAGGTGATCAGCGCTTTCAGTTCAAAGGATGAATAAAGCTGCGTTCGTGCTGAGCCGTTAATATTCAGGCCTACATAGAATGAGTGACAAAACGCCACACAATCGGCGGCGGATTCTTTTCCGCCCGCATGTTTCATTTACCGAAAAACTTGACTTCAAAGACTTGGAAAACATTCCGTATAAAAGCTGTACGCTAGAATTTGAAGAAATCATTAATAAAGAACATAAACAATTTTAATTAATTAATTAATTAATTAATTAATTAATTAACATACACAGTAAATCGAAGCAACAAACACAGGTTAATACGGTGCATGTTTCATGTAAGTCAGAGTACGTGCGTTTTTAACAAATAACCAGTTTTGAGGCACCTGAATTACGCAAAAGATCGCTGCAGTCTTGTTTCTACGGCACATCCAATGGGTACTGGTACCTGCTTAGGGCATCCCAACACTATCGTAATCACCGCTCTTCAATTTCGACACGTTTAAGCTTCTGAACTAAGGCTATCGTTAACACTACGTAGTAAGTGAACAGGCCAGACAGTAACAAACCTTCTTCCAAATTCTTACTCACTCAACATCCATAAAAATTCTTCTATCTTATTCGACCCTACAAAAGTATGGTAGTTAAAACACGGTCACTAAATACCCCACTAATCGACTAACGGTAAATATTTTTCTATCATCAAACAAATTCAGGGTTATTTGGTATCATAATATACATTCAGGCATAGAATACACAATTTATTTGTGGGAGTAATATATTTTTTTCGGGAAGTGAAAGGAATATGCAAATATTAAAATTAACGAAGAAGAAATGAGCAATAGGAGCGAAAATATTGGGCACTTGTGGAGATAAATAAATGGCCTGAGGAAAGAATGTCTCCCTGGCCTAATCTGGCAATCCGAAGAGTCCCACAACATTTTGTGTGGCTTGAGACTGCATTTACAAAACTATTAAACGCAGATCGATATGACATCCACACCATCATAAAGGGTAAAATGAATACAGCTAGGCCACTATTGCTTATCCTAATTCTTCTGAGACACTTACACCGGCTCAGCTGATCCAAGCGAAAGGTAAAACATTAAATTCTGAGAGACACATCTTCATAGAGTTTTGAGCAAGGAAGAATTGTCAGAGCGGTGGAAGAAGTGTATGGCTGCGCTTATTTACGCACAGCAGCGACAAAACGCTTTTTAATTAATAACGCGCATCACCCTTATCTTCCTTATACAAAACTTTTTCTAGTTAACTGCCTCCAAAGACAAAATTATTTGTGCGCATCAGTGTACATTTCGACATTATAAATTAAGTAAAAATTATATAGTATGTATTCGTCAGGTACTGCAGAAGAGATGGAAGCAGAGTTGCTGCAGTACAGTACACTCCAAAATGTGAGAAATATGTTGACTAGCTGAGCGACTGCTAGAATGGACTGTGTTTCGTGTACAAATGCAAGACACGAAATTTTCGTTGATCCACATACATGGCTAACGCTTTCTTAAGGCAAAACAAAAGTAGGAGTAAAGATGGAGATCTCAGACATAGTGCTGTTTTAGTACATTTTTAATGCTTTTGATACGGCCTGATTATGGCTCAATTTATCTGAAACATGTAGCCTGTTATATCCTGTATTATATGTTCTGTACAAATGATTTTTAAAATACAATTGAAAACTGATCACACAACGGGGATGTGTCACCTCAAAAAAGTGGTGAAATGCTGCCATCTGGTTAAAAAAAAACTTCAAACGATTAATCCACGATCCCGATGTGCTGACGACATTCTGATAAAGTCAGAACCTGATAGCGCGGAAATGTCGTCATAAGAAAGCTGGATCCATCTGATTAAGTCATGTAACTGTGTCCGTACGAAAATGAAGCCTGATATTTGGGTTAGCCCAGTGCTTTACATGCAGCAGCAATCAGGCAGACTGAGCGCAGGAGATGAAGAAAATGAGAACCAAGGACATTATCTCGGAGAGACAAACGAAAAAACAGCAGCACAGCACTTACGGCAGATTGTTGCAGCAAGGGAAATTCTGATGGGAACAGAGCAACAGTGGCATAACTGCCGGATTAACCTGAAAGACATTTCCAATCAATAACCATTTGTAAATAATGTGAAGACTAGTGCATCGCCATGCGTTTCGTGAGCTTGGTGCTGGTGTGGGTTCTGGGCGCCACTATGAACTGTGATAAACCTGGCAGAGTTGCACAAAATAAAGGGAAAGCATGGAGGACATAGCCGATCCCAGCGTCCGCGCGGTCTAAGGCGTAGGTCTGCGGCCGAGCGCTTGCTGGCATCGTGGGTTCGAATCCCACCGGGCGCATGGATGTTTGTCTTGTATGGTGTTTGTGTTGTCAGGTAGAGGTCTCTGCGACGGGCCGATCCCTCATCCAGAGGACTCCTACCGACTGTGGTGTGTGCTTGAGTGGGATCAAATGAAATCACAAAAACCCTCGACACCTACTGTGAACAAGCACGTAAAAGAAGGAAGGACTAAGAAAGAAATGAAGACGGAGGACATAATAGGAGGAAAAGATATATAAACAAACACAGAAAATGTGTAACATTCGGAACATCGGTAGACATGGAACACTTGTTCCAAGAGGACCCGCCATCCCTTGGGATTCTCAGATCCCCACGCGGTGGGGTGGTTTGAGAGGTGGGTATCGTAAGAGTGGGCTGTAATCCGCACCACTTGCAGGTCAAAGCCTACTCCAGCAGTAGATATGGACGTGATTTCTTGAACGGTGTCATTGAGCTGCACGCTACGATTGTCACGCTGGTGGTGATCTGCGTGGTCTTAGACAAGGAAGTAAGAGACCAGCAGCAATGACCCTTATAGCATTATTAGAGGCTACCATTCAACAGAATTACAGCTTACATGTGAAATACAAATATGACACCACGGTCACTGTTGTTACGCGATGGGCGATATCATGGCCCATAAATGCATCAACTTCTGTACCGTCAAAGAGCACACACCGACTCTTGTACTGTCACAGTTCGGACACAGACCCTTCTACTCTCAATGTCTGCGGATCCAAAGGCCTCAAATAAACTTAATGTACAGGCCTACTTTCTATCGCCGCTTTCTTTAAAATATACACAATGAAATTATTTCATGAGATTTGTGCTTTTTTGGGATATTACGCAGCGCGGAGTGGTAATCCCTTACCGACTTTTCGGGACAACCTACCGGTCCCATCTTGAAGGGTCATGAATTCCAAGAAGAAAAGAAAGCCAATAAAACGGTACTCAGTTTCTACAGGGAAAGGTGTGTGCTGCGTAATAAGACAGAACAGAGCAGATCTCATCAACACCACGGCGGAAGTCTGAAATCCGTGAAAGTACTTCATGGTTACAAGATATTACGTCTTCTGCCACTACAAGTACCTAATTATATGTAATTAATAAGTTTAATAAAATTTCCATAATTGAATTGATGGGCACACGTACATAAAACAAGGTGCTTACTTTGCGTTTTGCTGTCACTAACTACAAGTGAGCGAGAACAGGACCAGTATATGCCCACCTCTGAATCAGGTACTTAAATACCGACTTGGATCCTTATACAGCAGGTGAACGTGAGAGCATGAACTTACCAGGCTGTGGACTCACGGGGCGTCATGGCCTATCGTATTACTAATGAGGCACAGACCCAGTCAGCAGGTACCTTCCGGTACACAACACCAGCCTACATCAGGAACTCTACCAGAGGAATTATTTAAACTGTGTTGATCTTAGAAAGAGTGGTGATATATTATACCTGCTTTTGTTCATGTCAAATGGGAATTCGTGTGTAAAATTTAACGGCAGAGCTATGGTGCAGTGGAGTATATTAGTAAATTATGTTCAAATACAGTGGTGCGAATTTGATAAACTAATAGAATACTATATTTCAATATATATACGCACAAATAGAGAAAACAATTTAGAAAATAAGAGACCAAAACCTATAAACAAGTGGGAAATATTTCGCAGATAATTTGGTAAAACTTTGCCATGGAGTATACAAGTACATTTTAAATTACAAAAAGTACACCAGCTTTCCTCATTTGTTACATTTTCATAAGGCGGACAGGGTGACAAACTTCCTTAGCGCCTCGCGATGACAAATGGAGTTTGCTTCTCTTGTCTTGATCTGGACGATTTTCGGCTTATAACACGAAAGCACAAAAACCCTACTAAATGCGATCAGATGTAGTGTCTTTTACCTCAAAACATACTAGCATTGATTCCTAAAATTTGATAAAAGTTTTAGAGTTCCAATATAAAAAATCTGTTTCCCAACAGGCAAAAATATGGAACACAAATTCATACAGGCCATACACAAAATCCCATTTATAACACGTTGTCAGGGGAGAGTAAATCGAGTTTTACTGTGTTTATAAAGCGATTCCTACGTACACGTTTTTGAAAGTTGTCAGAATATATCACATTTATCATTTACGAGACACTAACAAGTCAGGATACAGAATATTACATCGAATATTTTGCAGATAAAAAGAAGCGTAACTGCATGACAGTGTTGTGGTTGTGTGAGCTGTTGACCTGTGTAGCAGTGGTGCAGCGTGACAAGGCCCTTTGTGCAATGAATTAGAAAGGCAAAGCACAGACACCGCAGCAGAACTTATTGGAAACAGGTGATTTGTAGCACATTAAAGCAAAATTTCCTATAATTTCATAAGTGAGTGCAAAATTAAAAGACTTTCTGGAATGGAATAAACATACTGTTCAGGCATTCTGTTCGTTCCTTGCACAACTCAATTACTCGTTATGAAATCGGACGTTTGTTAACGGCCAAGAGTAGATTTTCATTTGACACAGAATTATTCGTGTACTAAAACATAAAATTAAATAAATGACATGTCTCAGTTTGTTTTATTCAAAATAATAAAAACAGAAAATATTAATGACAGTGTCAAAAACAGCCCACCACCGGGTCCGATCCCGAGACAAAATCCAGCACATACCATCACATGCAATCTCTATAATGTTCATTTCAATATTATCGCCCCATACATACACTCCTACAGTTCCAGTTGTTTCCTTCCCATCAGGTTCCTTGACGTAAACTGTGGTTTCATTTGCTATCATATGTAGCACTGAATATTAAAATCTGCTCTTGTTTAATTATATCGGATGATTTTAATTATGGCTGGTACATTAAGACGTAGAAAATGTCAGAAAATTACTTATTCCTCTGGCGCCAAGTTTGATCAAATCTTTCTTTCAACTGCACTTTCCAGCGAAGAGAAGTCCACGACCCACGCGATGGGCGCGATACACAGGGTTGGAAATACAAAAGTAATTGCTTATGTGCCAAATGTGCAATTCTCCTGTTCCTGTTTTACTTTCAAGAATTCTTCTTCACGCCCCAGTCGGTGTGTCAGTTATTCCATGTGTAGTTACATTAGTAATAACAAAATGGTTAATAAGGTTATTTTCGATAAACGGTAATAAATTTTAGTACGATTATGTAATTTTAATCAATTTTAATACGAGTAAATATTTCATTATTTATTAACATATTAAGCGGTAGGGCCCACACACAAGTACAGGTACAGATAAGGTGCAGATGCAGGTGCAGGTACAGATAAAAGTACAGGTACAGATAAGGTGTAGATGCAGGTGCAGGTACAGACACAAGTACAGGTACAGATAAGGTGTAGATGCAGGTGCAGGCATAGACACAAATACAAGTACAGATAAGGTGCAGATGCAGGTGCAGGCATAGACACAAATACAAGTACAGATAAGGTGTAGATACAGGTGCAGGTACAGATACAAGTACAGGTACAGGTAGTGGAGAACGACATAATTTCAGTGCACTTTAACCACTTTCTTTATCCCAAGAACAAAATGAACTCGTTCCTTAAAACTAAAGTAACAGGTCGAAAATTTAAAGAATACGGATATAAATTAAAGAGTTATTTTATGAATATGAAGAGAGATTTGATAATATGTATAAGCTAAAGGCCTGTTTTCGTTGTTTTGTGAATCCAGTGTACATTGATGTGACTAACAGTGATTTTCAGATTCCAAAATTGCTGCTAACGGAAACACACCTTGCAGAAGTGTGACTACCTGAAATATCAAAGAATCGGATGCTACAGGTGATACATACATCTCAGTCTACAGTCGACAGCTACTTTAAGTATTAGTTTTCGACTGACTAGAATTTCTGACATAGAATACACCTGTGAATCATGGCATTTCACGTTGAATGTTATCGCATTTAAACGTCGCACAACCCTCCGAAGCCATCAGTTAAAAGGCCGTCTTCTTATGAGATTCGCAAGTGGCCTGCCCGATTTCATGAGCCTTAAGTCTAAAACCCTAACAAATAAAAGACCTGCCTCTAAACACAAATTACGTGAATGGAATGAAAAATGCAAGTCAGATGCACGTTATTAACGGCAAACTAGTACTGTTAATGCAGTTTAAGCATGGTTCAATTTAATGTTATTTTTAGAGAAAAATTTACATTACTGACTTATAAACTTATGAACAGGAAATTAGAGTTGTAAACCAAATTAAATATTATTTCTATTTGTGTATTTTTAAAAACAATATTCATGTATGGACAATTAAAAATATCCTACAAATATGCGTTTCACAAATGCTTATGGTTACCGAATCGACGTCCATTCTTCTCGTTTCACCATGCAGAACTTCTCACATCAGACTCCCACGTTCAATAAATGTGGCCATCCTTGGTATATATTTTGTAGGGTGGGACGGAGGAATTATTGTTTTAGTTAGATAGGATTAAGAAGAGAGCGGTCGTGGTTTAATTACTTTTCTGATACCGAGTGCCTGTCTGTGGGTTAAATCTCAGCGTGGACAAGCCACATCCACAGCGAGACTGGAATATATGGCCTTCAAAATACGAAGCAGGAGCTTTGCAAACTCGAGAGTGACTTTTCATCGTGAAGCATTTGGCAACGCTTAATAGAACTGAAGTCACTGAAAGTGACGTAGGGTGAGGGAATAAATGGGTCATAGAGAAGCGATGGCCTTGAACACAACGTCTTTCACTACAGTCACCAGAAAATGATTTACTGATAGATCGACGTTTAATGACGACTTTCTATTAATTATCTCACATACCAAAGAAATAATAGGAATATAAACACGCAAGGTGAGTTGGGACTTGAAAGGTTAAGGCTGATCCGCAATAAAAGTTAATATCCCGGCATTCACTTGTATCCAGTAAGGAAAGCTAGGAACAGCGTCACACAAGATGGCCTTTTGACTCGATAAAGTGGCGAAAACTTGTTTTCCGAAACCGCATTGTGTGACCTAGTATTAACTGGAAGTCACCTGATGGGAGATTTATGCTGTGGCTGGACACCGAATTGTTGTCCACGATCAGTGACTAGATAAGCACAATGACATCACCATAGACGACAAATGATATGTCATCAGAGTGACTTTTTGTGACATCGGCCGTACTTGACTGCAATTTACGATGCGACTTTTCGTCTCCTAATCAACACAGCCTACACGCAACGGACAGTGGGGAAATCTTTTGCAAAAGGCCCACACGTTTCAAGTAAGGCACAGTCGAATAAATGCGCATCAAATCAAGTTGTCAGGTAACTCTAACGACAAAAATGCTGCATGGGAAGCTGACAGCAGATCATCTGATCAAAACAGGAAGTTAAGCCACCGTCTTCACAGGAGCAGTGGAAGAGACACTATCATGACCACCCTCAAACACAGTGTTTTTTACAACCGCTTCAGTGAGGGGTTTTTGCCAGCTATTTCTAGATCTATAAATGTGATACTCATTTCTCATCTCCTTATACGATCCACGACATATTTCATCTCCCACCCCCCCCCCCCCGCCCCCCCCATGCCATGAACTTGGATGATGATTACAGGTTATGAAATACCTCAGAATGCAATTAATCCAAAATATTGTTGCCTCCTACAAACTTGAAAATGACGGGAAACTGAACGAGTGTGAGCTTCAACCAGAACAAAACAAAAGCGGCTTACTGTGACAACAGCATTACTTGTGTAGATCCCTTTTGCACAAACAGTTGATTCTTAAGTGGTTGGAATGGCTGAAGAACCTTGCTGAATGGGAGTGGAGGGTGGTTTAGAGGATGAAGAAAGGCATAAAAAATTAACTGTATGAGCAAGTAAGAAAGGCCCACGAAATTAGGGTCGAAACGTCTTAATGAAATTATGTGAAGTTAAAGAAGAAGAGATGAGAGCTGAACCAAAGGAAGGGCCACGTTCAAAGAGAACCGTATAACCTTAGCCCTTCTTGTTATTGCTCTTCTTGGAACCTTGGGTTTGAATCAAATTGACAAAAGAAATTAGGATTAACTGTACAAAGCAAATTAACACATGATCATGAAGAACACATAATTTGTCTCCAACGCCGGTACAAGGTCACTGCTGAATGCTCTCAAGAGAGGGTTTTCCCTCTTTTAAAAATCAATGCTAAAAGCAAGAATTCTAAACACAGCTCATAATTCGACCCTGCAGTACAGAACGCTACTGCAAAAAAATGTGTTTTTCATTTTGTATTTAGATAACATAAATTTACAATCCAACGGTGACACGAAATATAGTGTAAAGTTTAGGTGCTGAACAGGTGATCTGGTAATCGCACAATTTCACCTCATTCAAATAAACGTTTTCTTTTGATTCCTTGCTTGTAATTGTAAATACGTTTCATAGTTATTTGATTAGATATTACCCCAGAGAAAAATTTTTTCCCCTAGACTCCTCCTAGTCTTAGTTTTATTGTCATTCTTGCTACAAAAATTATTGCTGTAGTAATAACTTTTAAATAAGGACTTTTACAGCTTACGTAGATTCCTCTTGTGTAAGGGCTTCAACTTTAATAGTACCGTGAGTTTGGCTCAGGAGTCCGGTGAGTTGAGCAATTTTGGGGATGCAGTCCACAGAATTTTTGAGATGTCGAAAGGGGCCCATGGTACCAAACATCCCGTAGCCTATGGGTTTTCCTTATCGTCCGTGCTTTCCACATGTGCTGCCCAATTCATCTTCCTTGGTTGATAATCCTAATATTACTTGCTAAGGTTATATGTTTTGAGACTCAACAGCATGTCGTTTTACCAAAAATATCTTAATTTATATTCCTTTTAAGTCCAATAATTTTCCTCAGCACCCTATTCTCAACCACTTTCAATATGTATCAAACCTATGGGATAAAAATCATATGAGTATAACAAGAACAACCGAAACGGTGAATATGGGAATGATAAGGAGATGAGATGGTGACAAAGGAAGTTTCAAATACGGGAAGTTCGGGCTAGAGTTCATGACAAAGGGAGTTTCAAATATTGAAATTTGCCTCTACGATCCCTAGCCCCTTTCATCTTCAGTACTCTAATAACCTTCCACTGTTGCTAACAATTCAACACCAGCTTGAATGTTGTGCCTGTTTGGTTGTGCCAGCAACCGGCGCGAAGCAATTAAGGTAAAGAGCGCATAAGAAAGCGTGTTTGTTGCTCCACTCTGGCATATTGCTTCCTGTAATGCCGTGCAAGCTTAGATTTGCATCTTGCCAGGTTGTAAGGCTTCGCGCATAGCACAGTGATATTGCTTACGGGATTACGAAGTGGTCACATGGCACGCAGACAAACAGAGCAAATGTACTTAGCTTGTTTCGCAGCATTTAACTGCATTCAAAAATAGAATGCATACTGCAAATTTGGGCCATGTGCAGAAACAAAAAGAAAGAAAGGAACAAACAAACAAAGAAGATAGGAACAATAAAGCAACAACGTTAGGTAAAACTAACATACAATGGTCCTCTTGTTATGACTTGATGTAAAGCTATGTGCGCTACGAGGCGAAAGAGAGATATAAAAACATAATGTAGGTAAGGAAGAAGACAAAGGGAAAAGACAGACTAAAGGAAGCTTAATAATCCATCTGTAATGAATGTCAAAATCAAGAACAGTTTTAATACAGATTGCCTGTAAGCGCTCATTGATACAGTAGGCCCACAAAATGGCATTAACCATTTACTGGAAGTATGCACAGTCAGTGTGTATAAAATTTGAAATTACGAAAATGTGACAGTCTTCACTTCTCTTTGCTTGACTTCAAGGCTTCTCTTCCTAAAAGTCACATTTACCTGATATAAAATATTGAACATTAGCCACGCACAGATACGCATTATGCTTCATACCACAACATTATGTTAAGTCACGAAGTACGAGATTTCACGTTTTCACAGCGGTGTTGATGATGGTTCAAATCTCCTGAAGTGTGACGTCATGTCAGTCGTTAAACAGCTATCGAACTTTCGCGAAAAGCCTACTCTCTTCATATTCAGGCTGTCTAAAGTCTTCTTCTGGCATACGACACCGTGTCAACTGTTAAATATTCACCGACGTTTCGTAGGGTCTTGTTGTCACCAACGTCGGCAACTATCCACTCGATACAGGGTCATATCCCAGGAAACGTGAAATTTCAGGCCGCAAAATGCATCCAGAGTGCGACAGTTTGCTCGCATTCACTCCCCTTGTTTAATCATTTCGAAAGCCGTAAGGCTTCAACATACGGTTCATTAGACATAAAATATGTTTCTGCCCCTATCGCTCCCGTGCAAAAAAAACCTGAAATATACATTTGACCATTTCCGGAAGAGTTACGCTAAAAATGCTCTCAGAAACAAATGTAAATCTTCATGTGAAGTATTCATTCATGTTGTTCCAACCTAAACCATTTCCTGTGAGATTTAAGGTGGACGAAGTGTTATTTGGGCAGGTTTTCCTCCACGTGCTTCAATTTCCCGTCAGTATCATTCCACTAATGCCCCATATTTGAAATTTATTCACCTACTCTCTGACACTAAATAATCAGCAATTGGCAATGTCGTTTCCTAACACATTCTCTCTCTCTCTCTCTCTCTTCTATGTTTCTTTTTCAACCAAATTCGGCATGGCTCTACACACTTCATTAATAACAGCCATTGTAAAATTTACTTAAATACTTGTCTCTGTTTACTGCGGATAGCGAGGCGGACATGGGAAAACTAACCGTCACACTTCGTAACTTTCTTTAAAAGCTTGCCAAAAACTGATGTTCTCGAGACTACAAAATCAGTGTGTGCTAATTTCTGAAGAAAATATGAAATAAGAACAATGGCACTGGATTCTGCACTTCGTTGTTAGCTATGTAAATAATGCAGGCATGGGGACTAAATGGCCATACGCTCAACAGAACGCGTGCCATCCCCAGTTTCCAGCAGTTCTATTTAGCACGTTGTGTCTCGTAATATGAAAATTACGGTGCCAGTTTCCGACTGGGCTTGTTTCAATAGGTTCTGAGTACCGCCCGCAGTTCCTGAAATCTCCTACACCGACACAGTCTGGTGGGGCCATTTACATGCATGCAAAGTACTTGTATGTCATTTACAACAGCCTCAAGGTTTAACTATTAACGCCATATGAAAGCCGTGGCACCAGGGCGAGTTGGTGTAAGTGCTGTTTTTGAGGTTAAGTCTAAAATAAAGGGTAATGTGACAGTGAAATGAGAACACAGCCATCGAATTTTGGGAATAAGATGTGACGTACACTGGTAAAAAGCGCTGCATAAAATCTCTTCCTGTGTTAAAGTCGGGAACTTACTCGTACATAATCCACAACAGACTCCTGAACATAGCAAATATGAACAAATCTCCCTTTGGAGAGTTAATGTGAAAACACGATATTATTTTTCACTATGCTTGGCGTCTGTAATGTTTTCAAAGTAAAAAAATTTAGGTAGATAGAAAGTAAATAAAGACAAAAATATGAAGCAACAATTTTATATTAAACGATTCGTAAGATATTTTATTCACATCACCCTTCGGTTCTAAGCATGTGACTAGAAAGCAAAGGCTGCAGGCTGGCACGTAAGACAACAAGTCAAATGTATACTTGAGCTCTCAGTTTTAGTAACTAGGTCACAATGATGTCACTTAAAACATCCTAGAAACAGACTCGGTCGTCAAATATATTCGATTATATATAGCACCTGCAGAGGAAAGAACAATGCAAAGCACAGACAGTAGCGGCTGATAAAGGACAGGCAAAAGGCTGCATGGAGAAGCGTCAGCAGGTATCAGACGTGGGAGCCAGGAGTGACGTCCAGACGTCGCTAGGCTCAAGTGAAATTGGTTCGGACAAATCTTCACTTATTCCGGGTAGAGTCCACTGACTCTCCATTCTATGGATGTGACCTCCGGTTTATAAAACAAAAGCGTGAAAACGTCCGTGCGTGATTTGGGTTCCGCGTGCGTGCGTGCGTGCGTGCGTGCGTGCGTGCGTGTGTGCGTAAATTGGAATGGAGTCCAGTATGTATATTTAGCGTATGTGGAGAAAGAAGGTAAGAGGAACGTGTGTTTGACTGGAAATAACGAATGTGTAAAGAAGTGAAGTGTGCCCGTACATGAGTTAGCAAGATAATGACTAATTGTTGCGTTGTACAACAGCGCACTTTCAGCTGCCTATGTTATGGAGGGTCGAATGTCAGGATGACTGAAAATGATGGATTGTAAACCGTGTGGAAAAGATCAGTCATGAGCCGCCTTAATAACTCAATTCCATAATTCTTCGGGAAATTCTGAAGAAGACCATGAAAATTTCTTTGGATAGTTCGCTTCTGTGTTGAGACTTGAAATCGGAACTTCTCGGGAAAAAACCACACCGGAGACCTTTGCAACGGAACCTTCGATAAGACGGAAAGTGCAATGAAGAAGCCACTGAAGAGTTTGTGACTGGCGTTATTGTTCTTGCTGAGATTCGAACCTGGCCCCAGCCCCACTGCAGCAACCATGCACTCAGCACAGCATCAACACGAGGTGGATCAGTAGTATGTGGATTTGTCCACCAGAGTTCCATTCTACTGCACAAAGCCGATGTCTGTCTCGCACACAAAGGCCTGTCTTCTGCTGGGTTTGTCATCATGTGTTACGGCAGCCGCTCCCTTTGACACACGGAAATTGACGTAAAGAACCAGCCACGGACAAATGGTAAGAGTTTTCTCGGATTGTGATCAAAGGGATGAAGGCGAAGAGATATAAACAAGCTAGACTTGTAAAGGTAGAATTTCCCCATTGCTTAAGTACCAATATCTGAAGACTTATAAGAGTAGTGGAGAAAAATGTCCACCTGTTCTGGGCGTTGGAAGGCTGAGGTGAGAGTTGACCGTCATAGTCCTGTCGATTTCCTCCTGCATAGAGATTCCACAGACGCTGCAAGACAAAGACCTTTGTCCGTGCCGGGAATTTCTTTCTGCTTGTCCAGCACATAAGCAGTCACTTTACTGACAGGTGTCAAGTACGCCGCTTATGTAATACGCACTTGGTGTGCAGTAACTGTGAGAATTTCTAGGGTCCTGTGTAATGGAATATTTTCCTAAGGTTAAAAATGTTCTTTGTTTTAGATCTGGAGGCACTTATTTTCTATCCTAAATGGAATTGTGTTCTTTCAAAACGAATCTGCAACTGAAGGATTATGTTTAAGCTAATAAAATGAGAAGATAGCCACAAATTGTTAAAAGACAAAGATGTGGAAGGCGAAGGCCACAGCATCTTTCAAGGAACTATTTCAGCATTGGCCAGAAGAAACTGAGGAAGACTACGGAAAAGACCGAGCAGGATGGCCACAGAAAGGAGGATTCGAGACGGGTATCTCCCAAAGTTTGCAGATACCAGGCAAGGGCATCGCAACAAAGCAGTGATTTTTACTGTGGCTTCACATTAAGGCTTTTACGGAAGCAGTCTTTGGCACATGTAATGACTGTCATCATGTTCAACAATTCAACTTTCCTCCAATAGGGAATTTTTCAGTTTTGCTTGGTTCTCTGTTAAAATTTTTTTTTTTTGAGTGTAAGAACGGAAGGTTAACTGTCTCAGAGGCCGTTTTCTTCTGTACAATGCGGTCTTACATGTGTTTTCTCTACGTGTAACACGTGGAAAATATCGAGGTTCTGTGCACAATTCTGCGATACGCTTAACGAAACGTAACGAAAGATGGCGGAGAGAAAGGAGAGAGAAGAAAGATGTCCCGCTCCGTAGTTTGTCTAAATATCTGTAACATTACCACTTCTTTTACATTCCAAACAACATAACTCAAGTTTGATTTGGTTATTATCATACAATTTGTGACACTAAATCAAGTGGGTTTTAGTGAAATCGAAGTCAGTTTTCAGGAAGGTTGTAACGGAGAATGGAAGAAACAGACAGAAGATTTGGCAAGGAGCGAGGAATGGACGCGTAACATTCCCACAAAACGGAAATCCATGGCTAAGTTCCAGTGCTGCAAATCGTCTAGTCAATTCTGCTCTTTCTTTTACCAAAGCCACTGTCAAGAAATGTAAAACTATCTGCAAAGGTACCTAATATTACGAAAACCTACTTTTATCGAAAAAATTATGGTTATGCGAAAATAATGCGAGATTACTTAAGAGCACCTGACGCTGAAACGGAAAGGAAACACAAATATTAACGAACAGTCGTCTTAAACATCGCTTTCTGTTCACACAAATTTTATTCCAGAAAGTGTTTATTGTAACATAAGTGAGAAGCGACATTGGCCCGTGACAAAAGAGGATAGACTCAAGCCGGCAACCGATTAATAAACATATGGAAACATTTGACTACTTAAAGTGAAATGAAAAATACTATCGATTCTGGTAACAAATTTTGACATCTGCTATCCTTGTAAAGCTCCGATGCATACGGTAATGCTAGATGTTACTAAATATTTGTAACTGTACACATAGTGGCCAAGTGCTGCATGCAGTTTCCTTCATCAGACCTTCCGACGAAGGTAATTTTAGCAACAGAAACACAAAGCAGCTTTAACTATAAATAAATAAAAACATTGCATTAAAATATGTAGGTGGCCTGTTCTTTTGTTTTACCTGCATACCAACGATCACTTGAACTACCTCCATTAATGTTTGATTCAAGAAGAAATCGTGTTTCACATTTTACAAAAAAGAAGTATCTTAAGAAAGGTTACTTACATCGCAAAGGTTTATTAGGATCTATACACAGTCTGTGTCTTTCCAGTCTCAAGAGTACAAACAGAGGCCCTTGTGGTATTGCTGACAGCTCGAAATTAAAAGTTGCGAAGATGTCTGCAGGGTTGAGAAGTTCGTAAAATATGTCACGGAAACCTGTAATTTGTTTCAAATTCGTTACGAACAATGGCTAAAGTGGCAAGACGAAGTCACAAACGTTCCCATTTCCTTCTACACAGCGGAAAAAAGCTACATGTTGGAAGTGGTATTACGGTGCTCCTGCATATCAAAACATGTGGCAGTTTATAATCTGCCTCCTATTTCAATTACAGAACCTACAAAATTCAGCTAAGTCACTTAAGACGCCACACATCAAAACATGCAGCGATGCACGATATAAGAATTATACCATATTTTCAAACCTTGCTCGTCACACTGAAATTCGTGCTCGATTCTATGCGTTTTCCTGTGAAGCCAGGACATCTTAAGCCGAGGTTTATACTATGAGCCCCCCTCTAACCCGTGAGTAACTTAAACAGCATTTAAGAAACCTCTACCATCAGGAGTCAAGACAAACAGGACAGCAGCATCAGTACCAGAGCAGACATGTCTAAATTTGAAAGAAATGAAACTGCACTGTAAATAGAAATTTAGGGTAACAATAATTTTCTTCTTTGGACAACATATCAGGACAACTTTAAATACTGACTGCGAATTTGTCGAAACATAAGAATTTATAAACTAAAAAGATGACACATACTTCAAGTTTTACATAAAAATGGAATGCGAAGCAATAAAACTCAATACATCTATAAATATATGTAAATGTAATCCATTAAAATATAATATAACGTAAAAAAAGTAAGGGTACATAAATTATAAGTGAGGGTACGTGCTTGTGTCTACATCAAATCCAGTTAAGCCACCAGTGCTCTTGAGACACACATACACACAAACACACGCGCGCGCGCGCGCGCGCACGCACACACACACACACACACACGCTGTAATGGACCCAATTTCCCCTTTCCCAAAACATAATCCTGTAGATGACAGTAAACAAAACTCGGAAGTATGGAAATATTGCTTAATGGTTTCAAATTGCAAAAGCAAACTTCTACGAACATTAACTGGACTATGGTAATATATATGACAATCCTGCGTTTCGATTTCATTTAACGAAAAGCAATTAAACAAGAATTAACAACCATAAAATCGATACACCTAAAAATAATTGGAATAGCGTCATTAATACGGCATGGTACACACATGTTTAGACCGAAACTTACTCCAGCGAATCAGTTCAATTATTTTTGCTGGAATCCAATCTGAACATCACCCCCTACCGGGTAAGATGCAATTAAATATATAACACATGCATTTTACAACAAGATACAAAAATGAAGATGAAAAGACTAAGAAAATATGACCAGTGTGAAACGTACTTCTAGATTTCAGTATCCCTGTAAAGTGGATACTTCAATGTTCACTCTATTTCAATTAATATTTTTCGCCAGAAGGAAACTGAAACATTGCAAGCTGTACTTCCTCCCGTTACGTCTTATAAAACTGATATTCTGTGAACACTACATCTCAATATAACATATAAATTATAGGAATTACTGTTCCTTCGTGTCAGAGCGTGACAGTGCAACTGTTTACCCAGAACAGACACGGACAGTAACTAACTACATGGAACACAGTCGCTGGGGTAATAAAGAAAGTCTCCATATTTTATGTACTCCTAACTTCGATACCGCGATCGAGACACTAATTAACTGTGTTCTAGCCAATTCAATCCCATATACCTCCGCATAAATAATTCCTTTAAGATCCGTTTTAATATTATCCTCTTAAATAACACCGTTTACTCTTCTTAGCTATCCGCTAGACAACCACAGCTTGTATTCTGCTAGATTAATACTTCCCTCTTGCACATGCAAATTAGCTCATCGTAGGTTTTGCATGTATACAGAATTAAACAGAAAAGTTTGGGAACATTCACGTTATAAGTAAGGTAGAATATTCATGTTATAAGTAAGGTAGAACATTCATGTTATAAGTAAGGTATAACATTCATGTTATAAGTAAGGTAGAATATTCATGTTATAAGTAAGGTAGAACATTCATGTTATAAGTAAGGTAGAACATTCATGTTATAAGTAAGGTAGAATATTCATGTTATAAGTAAGGTAGAACATTCATGTTATAAGTACGGTAGAACATTCATGTTATAAGTAAGGTAGAACATTCATGTTATAAGTAAGGTAGAATATTCAGCATCCCAAGACGTCAGAGCAGCAGCCAGTGTTAATTGATAATGTCTTTCTTTTTTTCTAGGTAAGAAATGCTTCTACACATGACAATAACATCTGGCTGCCATTTTGTACGAAAAGGTAAGATGAGAAAACAGATTTTTACAAAAAAGTCAAACATAACAGTTTAACGGGCTTAAGTGGTATCTGTGTGATTTGACTGCAAGTTAAACTGAGTGCCTGTACTGCTACGTCTCCATCACTCGTAGTTTTGTATGTTAAAAAATTCGCAACCGAATTGCTTTGGTTGCGTTAAGAACAAGAAAGTAGCCCATTTTGTCATATCGGCCGGAAATTATCGCTGTTTATTGCATTAAACAAATACAGTTTTAAGCACCAAGAAACCGATAAATACAGCAGCGATATTATTATATTCCAATGAATACGGTTGAGACATCGTATTTTCATGGCGCTTTTAACACTAGTCCGCTGAGGACATCTTCCAGGAAGTAAATAATAACAGCAGAGTCGCTATTGACATTATACATGAAAGTTAGAATATTCACCACGTATTAACAATTACAGTGTCAAGGATATTGTCGACAGCGTGAACACATTCAGCAGCAAATAAAAGAGAAAGAGGGTCTGAATAGTCAGCAGCACGTCGCCTGTAGCCTATCGCTCAAAACAGTTAAACGGGGCGTGAGAATCCGTGTGGGGTGTCGACTGCGGTGACAAAATTATCCACCCAGTACAGGGCAAGTTACCGCATTCAGACGGATTTTTAAAGAACTGTGATGGCCGCATGCTACACACAAGATTCTTGTACCTAAATGCTAAGGTATGTAAAATTCCGACACGCCGCCCCATTTCTTCTGCTACACTGCGTTAGAGTTAATAACACAACCATCAGTTCTGAACTCCGCCATCACTCAGAACTTTGAAGTTCACGATTCTAAAGTTCAAAATAAACCATTACCATACCATAAAGAAAATATTTATATTTACGAGTACGAAGCACACCATCTGCAATGATTGACTGTAGGCCCTAATTACTTTCACTTACGCAATAAGGGACAAGAGAATAGTTTTAAATTCATACACAGACAGACAGTTTCAGTAAAGAACAGAACCTTCGCCTTTTCTATTGCACACGAAGAATATTTACAGGGGAAATACTGCTTCAAAAACAGGCAAGATATTTCTTAAGCCATTTAGTGACGCTGTTTAAACTTCTAAGATAAGAAATGTGCCATTACAGACCTTTTGGAATGAAGTGGCGAATGGATTTTGACTGCAGTACTACCACGAAGAAAATCATTTTAAACTGTTTAATTTGTTTCCACGTCTAACCACCAAACACAGTTAAGTTAATCTGCGAGGAGCCGCTCAAATGACTGTAAGGATCAGTATAGAATACGTCATTCACAGTTGCACTTATTTTTTTGCTGCCCTCTACATTCACATTTTATATTCTGTTACTCACCCATTTCACGCTGGCCGAGTCCAGCCTAGCACACGACAGAGAAGGGAGATCTGTGACTTTGTCTTTTTCGCCAGCACCACTGACACTGTCTTCTGAAACACTGAACCTTTTGTCACTACTTAAATCGCTGTCACTTTCTTGCACAACACTTTCCTCACTCTCTTCTTTTAACACACACAAAACAGGATTGATATCCACACCAAAATTCCGTTTCTTGTTTCAGCCATATTTGTCTGCTGGTTTCTCGCAGATCACAGCACTCTAAGCACAAGAAAAGTATGTTTCAAACTCTGCCTGTCCAGTGAATTCGGAAGCTGTTAAGATAGTTCCGGTCATCGACCTAGAGTGCACTGCCTGTCAAAGGTATTCGTGATAACGAAATACAACGACGAAAGTGAACACAACATGCAGTACTGCATCGGAACGAAATACTGCGTTGGAAATCGTAGGGAGTCTTTAAGTTCGCACTAATATTGCTTCGAAAACCGATCAGGTTTTTATAAGAAATTCATATGGAGGGCTAGTTGATAACAAATGATAAAGTTCGTTTGGCTCGTAAAATGATCATTGTAGAACGTTTTAAAGTAGTTCATCCGTTTCACGCGGTCACTGGGGCGTAGGCGTCTGTCACTCATTCTGCAAAATCTGTCAGACACACGCCGCAAAGTTTCGCTTCACTGTAGCAGTGGGTATATGCGTAAAATTCAATGTATTACCCAGCATGTAGGCAGTGGGTAGGACACGAAAACCTTATGTAGAATAACCGACAATACAGTCAACATCAAACCACGAACATCCGCAATAAAACTCTTAAACACCAGTTCGAGATTACTGTATTCGGTAAGTACCCCTCTGATACAATATAGGCCTTTTACGTTCTCTATGCAACTGGCAAAATGTTGGAAATCGGGAATCGTATTTCCGCCGTGGGTTGGAACTTTTCTGAAGGTTAGGCTTTTGGATGTTAGGCCGTGTCTACTGTTAAACGGTTACAGGCGCTTCAAAGTATCGGTACGGATTAACTTCCCAGAAGAACTAAATCCTCAGCAAAACCACTGTGAAGACCTCAAATCTCACAGGGAATGTTTCTCTTCGCCTCCACCTTCAAGTCGTGCCTCTTACACAGTGGGAACCAAACGGGCTTTCCCTGGGAGATGAAGTGGCCTAAGAGTGGTGCTGATTCCACAATTCCAACCAGCATCAAGGTTAGGAATACTTGCAGCTTTCCTTCAAACACCCTCCCACATATCACCACAGCACAGCAAGCAATATTTTAGGTCTTTCTTAGGTATAATATTTTTCCCTAATATGGCGAAACCACTCTCCGCATCTTCTTACTTGAGGCAACAAAAAGGCAGCAAAATGTACGTATAACGTAACGCAAAAGCGCGTTCCGATCTTTTTATTCTGGGCTCCTCTCAGGCGGTCATAACATTTGTTCCACTGCGTTCACAGTTCTTGGAGTTTATTAGTATTATTACGGTATGTTGTTATATATTTTTTTAAATTATGTCTTCGTTGTCTTTTTGTTAAATTTATCGGTGATACGCAACCTCAAAATTTGAACCGGTATTTTTGGTCATTAGGTCCTGAACGGCGCGATTTTCGGAAAACAGACTTTGGACAAAAATGTGCATTTAAATCTTTTCTACAACATTCATCTGTGACTTTTTTCAATTTGGGAATAATTTAGTGAGATATTTTAAACATTCTTGTAACGCCATGTTTTCCGATTTTAACCAAACTCGAATTTTCTCACCAATTTCAACAAAAACTTCTAATACAGAATTTGACAAAAATCTGTCCAGTGGAAGCCGAGGTGTTCCATGCGGACGGATCGACAGGTGGGCAGACAGACGTGCGAAGGGATGGACGGACGGACAGGCACACAGATGGCAGATGGACACAGACAGACAGATATGACAACGCTAATAGTCGTTTTTCTAACCATGGCGAAAGCGAATAAAAATTAATAATTTCAGCATATAAAAAACTGACTGCATGGACTCGCCGAAGAATTTCTTGTCTTATTCGCCACATTCTTAATCCATTTGTATATATGCCCTGCGGAAACTTATCATGTGGCTTCTAAATTCGTTTCTTAAAGGCGTATCATTATGCACTTGAGTACGCCACTTTAATCATATTTGAACGCCGAACCTGGCAACTCCTTGACCCTTATAACGCAGCGGTGTTACGACCACGAAACGAGATTAAATAATTTCAGAGCGGAAACTACATCTCCCTGGAGAAGTGGGATGTGTTGTTTGACCACCACTACCACCACTTATATGCTGATAAAGTTGAGCGAGCTTGCCTCTTAGCTAAGTACCAAAGATTTGTGTTGCTAGAAGTCAGAGGGCGTTAAAAGCTGCGGTGTTAAACTTCCCTTCCATCGGCATCCAGGCAGTGAGCAGTTTAGAGCGAAAGCATTCTCTTGGCCGCAAAACTGACTTGTCTGGATGTAAAGTAATGGCAGCTCCATTGTCCGAGCTTTAACGGCGTAGCCTACGTGTATATAGTCACACGTTGTTACGTAGAGATAGTCGTCACAAACCCTGTGCATTGGCTTCACTAGACGCCAGTGGGTGATTCTTATGTTATGTAATTCCGCTTTTTCAGCTACTGAAGTTAAACAATACTTCATATAATGGAGAAAAAATATCTGAAAAGGGACAATCATGGCTTGTATGTACATGTTATGTACCGCAATGACTAATAAGGTAAGCGTAAGTTACATCTTATCAAGTATATACTGTATGTTACTTTTAGTTCCATATTTTCCTCTCTGAAACTTCATTAATGTTCTTATTACATCCTTTAAATTACCTGTGTCTTTTCGCTAGAAACCCCCATCGAAAGGAAGGAGTCGCCTTATATTCGGGCATAGACGGTACTCCCATCCGCCCACAGAAAAGAAAGCCATGCAAAACGCGTAACAACCCAGGATTCGGAAACTGTAACCTACGTAAATAGACACGGGTAGTGCTAGGCTATCCAGTATCCAATATTCCATCATGACTTCAACAGCGACACTTTGCCTTTACCTTCTCACCGTTACAGCAGCCCCGTGGTGTTTCAGGGAATAAATTATTTCTCCAGGACCAAGGTCCCTTGACTTTTTTTCAGTGTAATACTAGTATTACAATATACAGCAATATTTTTAATGAAAATACACGTATATCTGAACACTGTAATTCATTGTAAGAAAACAAAATTAATCTAAAGCAGAAACATGAAGACATTTTTATACAATCGATCTTAAACTCTTAATAAAATTCAGGACTTCTAAACTACATAGAGTGGTGGCTCTCCGCTTAGCAAAGAGTTAATCGAAACTTCCCCCCTTTCCGTAACTTTATATATAAGCGTGTGTGTAAACTTTAATTTGAAAATTTGATATCATGTAATCATTCAACTCTTCCAAGCCCCGAGGCACGCCACGGTGCACACCGTTTGAAAACCCCTGCCTATGACAATGAGACCCAACTTTTTCAGTTCTGTAATGCAGGATCTTTCCAGGGTCAATGAACCAGGCTGATGTTAAGTCAGTCACGATGTCTGCGAGCAGTTCGAAACTCAACTCTGGCCCACCACTGGCCTCCAGATAAAGAGGACCTAGAAAGTCGGTCCTGCATATGTATAGGGTGTTTTCTCCCTGCTTGACCGATAAGCGCCGGCCCAACGCTCCGCCCGAGGCTCTGCCAGCGTTGAGTCGTATGCCGCGTGTCAGGGAGGTTTAACAGTCGATGATGGGAGATAGACAGGCGATGGGAGTGATAATAACTTTTAGAAAGTCTAATAAAAACTCACTAGAGGGTCGGCAGGCGCTTATCGGTCAAGCAGGAAAAAACACTCTGTATTTCCTACGTTTCTTACAGAAGAATAAGCGGCAAATGGGGTGAAACAAAGCCACTACATGGGCCTACATTTCTTACATCTATAACCTATGTTGCCATTGAGAAATTCACTACTTGTCGGTTATTGAAAGCCCTTCGTACTTCGTTCACTGTATGGTGTAACTCTTAGCCCACTGTTATATACGCTTTCCACTTGCCGCACTCTATAAATTTCCGCGTTTAAATCCACTCGATGGTCATTGTGAATGACGTATACGCGTAAACTAATTGTAATACATTTACTGGAATGTGTATATCCAAACGTTATGTGGCACACAAGTGTAAACACAGTGTCATGATTTTTTACAATTAACCGACAACTGCACACAATTGTCATAGATTTAAAATAACATTTTTAAAACACTACACTTCTACATGTTTCGGACCGTACTGGTCCATCATCAGGGAGTGCATCAGTTGTTGCTGCATAAAACAATATAACAGCACCGTGAACACCTCCACACACACGCTGCTCTCATTTACAGCGAAACAGTTCTGTCCGCTACACATACTCAATACACGGAGAACTGCCATCATTTCTACATACACAAAAGACAAAAATACTATTAATTGTTTTATGCAACAGCAATTGATGTACTCCCTGATGAGGGAGCAGTAAGGTCCGTAGCATGTGGTAGTATATTGTTTTAACAATATTACTGTAAACCTATGACAATTGCGTGCATCTGTCGGCTAATATCAAACAATCGAGTTATAAAACATGGAATGGAAAATATAAAACATAAAACAGTGCAATTGTTTTGCGATACGGAGTGATTATATGCGACATTGTTATTGCAATAAGTACATTATTCAGAAGAAGTTTATATACACACCTCAGTAGCCTTAACGGCTTTGCAGGTGTGTTTTGTCTTAATATTCAGCAATTTGTCTGTGAGGGTATCGCTAATAAGCCTGTAAATACCGTTTCACCCCAACCTTACAACTTTCGTTTCCTGCTTCAGGGTGCAGTCAACATAACTGGATTACTAATATTTTCCAAGGAAAAGAATTTATAACGATAAGTTTGATTTCGAAGACTGAATTCGATTGGGAGATTCGGAAATCACAGTCCTTAAATTACATATATATTTTTAATATTATTGAGATGGAAGAATAGTTACAGTTCGTATATAGAATATAGTTCGTACGGCACAGTAAACACGAACGTCTCGATTATGAAACCAATTAGCTAATGCTGTTTAGGAAAATATAATGTTTGTTGTCAGACAACAAAATACGAATACACTGTCAAACGTGGTGGTACATACGGTAACCAGTCGATTTTAAGGTGTTAATAGGTTTATATTCACATAGTGTCAAAGAAGGCCTATATGAAACACATTCGAAAAACGTCCTTCTCAAATCAATACCTAATTATCCTCTCATTTGATTCAACTCCACACATTTTCTGCAGTTGACAGAGAAACTTTAAATAATTTAATAACAGATTAATTAGACGCAAAACACTTTGGCACGGTGCAAACGTGTATTAATACGTCTGTCTTTAAGTTCCCAGCACTCCTCCTAAGAGACTCGCTTTCTCTGTACTTCATATTTCTGTTCTTTCTCTACAGTAGCAGAAATGGTACAGTACATTTTCTCCATTTCTCATTAAATTCTCTCTGTTTTAACTCTGCCAATCGTAGCACAGCTGCAAAATTATGAGCGTGGCTTCGAACTTCCCTCTTAAATACACCCTCTTCTCTCTTAATTTACTGGCAGATATAACAAAGGCAAACTCATCTGTAATAATCCAAAACACCCCACAGAGGGAACACAACACACTGCCGTGGCAGTCGTGGCTGTTGCAGAGGTGTCGAAATTACTATCGACTATGAATTACGCGCATCTTCACCAAAGCCACACTAAGCTCCTTATAGGAAATGTCTATTCAAAGGCCACTTTAATGCTAAGGGCGGCATTAGAAGACCGTGGCTAAATTTTGAAACTGTTGCAACGCTATGTAACACCGCAGACAAAGGCAAATCGTTTAATGTTAATGTTAGGCGATAGAACTGGGCAGTGTTTGTCAATACGTACTTAAAATTTGAATAAAACGCTGCAGTAAGTTAGGTCATAGGCCGATCCCGGTTGTCGCGCCGTATAAGGCACAGGTTCTCAAACGCGGTCGCGGGTTCCAATCCTGATCACGTCATGGATGTTAGTCTCTCGTGTTTGTTGTGTGTTGTGCAGGTAGCAGCCCCTGCGGCGGACTGATCACTCGTTGAAAGGAGTCCTGTTGGGTGTGTGTAATGTAGAAACCTCAGCGATGAGGCGGCCTAGGAATCCTACCTATTTCTGTGTGATCTAGAAACCTCAAAAATGAGAGGGCCTGTGCCCGATTTGGGCTGTAGCGCCCCAGGGCAGAAAATGTTAGGTCATATAATGGAAATATGAAAAATCGTTCTGTGTTTTTTGTTATTTGTTTGTGTGTAATATTTAGAAGAGGTAGATAAACCTTCAAAAAAGGCTTACAAACTGTAACTACGTCCAGTTACTTCTTGTGACGTATATAGGAATGTAAGACAGTTAATTGATGTCAATAATTATAACTATTTATGAGGCACGTCACAACACTTGTATTATTACACGCGTAGTAAAACATTAGAAATTAGGTAAACAGGAGCAGTATATATCGGGAGTGGCTTCTGAACAACGTCCAAAACATAGGCGTTAATTACGCACGTGGAAATCGTATCTTCTTCAAAAACAGGAAAAGGTTAATGCCAGCAGTAAATTACAATATGTTGCTGAGATGAGAGTAATGCTGCATTGTTATCTGCACTACCAAGCGCCATAATTATGTGTCCTTGCATTTCTTTACACATTCACCATGTCTTACACAGAAGTTCATATGTTCGGCAGCTATACAGGTCTGTTACACGTTACGTCCAGGTACTCTTTACGGTGTATGTGGAACGGAGGCAGGTTTCTCTCCTGACACTGCCAGTTTCTCCCGCCAATTATAATTTCATTAATGCTTTGTATTGGTCTGTTACCACTATTATCAGGGGCTGATATAAGCGACAGATTTCAGGCCGTGACGCAACGGGAATCACGTCAGTTTCAACCTTTTCAAATAGACGAAAATACAAGTTCATTCGTCAATATTTGGACTGACAGAGTGTATTTCATTAGTCTCATTTTTACTACGGCTACAAAAAAATATAATTCGCAGCGCTGTAATTAAACTGTATATAAAGTTATCACATCTGTCTTACAATCGAGCAAGCCTAAAAATAAGTTCTGCTCTTCTGGATATGATCCACAGAAAATCCTTGCAAAAAAAATTGACTGGATAAAATTGTATTTGTAGTGAATTCCATCCAGGGGACTCTGCTGGCCAGTGTAGAGCCAAGTCAGTGTCAAAGGATTTCTGGCTTTATTCAGTATCATTTTTCCCCTGACAAGGCTTTCACAAAGGAACTGACGTGAAAAGCATATAGAAGTCTGAAACTAGAATGCGTTACTGATGGGTCACGGGGCGAGTATTGACATCACAGGATGGAAACTCAATGACGTCTTGTCAGAGCTATCAATTCTCAACACATTCCCTATACACTTAGCCTTCCACCGCAAATGATAACACAGTCCCAGTGCTGTTGTTACAACCTCTGTCTCTGTAAATTACGATTTAGTAAGCACATTTTATATAACTTTAAATAATTACTGATCACATAACATTTGGCGGATAGATTTGATCGAAGTTACCTATATGACTTTTAATATGTGATAACAAAACTTTTCTGAAAGATAATCATAACTTGCAATAACATATCTGGTAGGGCTACGTGACCTATTTTGTATCAGAACAGTGATAATGGCAGGGTTTCACTTAACGCGTCAGAACGATATTCAGTTCGCATTTACGGATACGTTAAATGAAAATGGCTATTAAAACTAATTATGAACTGAAATTGGCATCACGAAAATTGTACGCAATAAACACTGTTATTTCATAGGCTAACGTGGCCTAGTTCGTGCGCCTCCAAATACGAAATCGAAGCGAAAATTAAATATATATAATAAATTCAAATAAAGTTCGAGGTAGAAACAGAATACACTCAGATATTTATTACTATCCAGTACGGATGCCCTTTTCATACATACTACTTTCCGTAACTTGCCTCTTACTTTAACTAAACGAATTCGAATTACGTCTATAAATATAAAACACTTACGAACATATTTCTTGAGGTAAGTGAACAACTTTTATGAATTTAAAGTATTGTGGTGATCGTGCGATATCTAAACATACTGTATTTACTTCTAGTGAGAATGAGATAACTAATGAAAGGCTGGAACTTTATTGGAGAATTATTATAAGCTCAACTCCAAATTCTATGTCAAAAAATTCTTTAAGATGGCAAAACATTTAATGTAGTGGAAGTCTGCGCTATGCTAACTAGTGGATATAACACCACAGAGTAACACCTAAATTTTGTAGTTAAAGAGTGAGCAGTTCTTGCGGACCTCACCATGTAGAAAGAAGTACCTGAAGAAATTAGGTACCACACTTACTTCCCAGCATTCCTCGTTAAGTCAGATGAGGTAAGTTTCATTTGTTCTGACAACAAACAGGTAGACTTCAATTGCAGTTCGCAAACTTTCAAGAAACGTTCTGTTTTTCTGTTCAATAAAACACGAAAGCAGAGCGTACCAGAGTTGAATAACCAACAGTGGCGTTTCGGAATCTCACGCATTAGAACCAGAGATAATAGTGTTGTTGGACGCTTCGCTTGACACGATTCTTCAAACAACACGCCGTCACGAAACATGCAGCCATGACAGTTGATACTACCGGACTCTGGCAGCGAAATCCACCAACTAATTAGCACGAAACAAATTAGCCGTTGTCATGAAATCTAATTCCAGAGATACTAGTATGTCTGGATAAAGAAGTTTTGAACACGCCCTTCATGGAGTGTGAGAACGCACGCGATGAGGGTGGGGTTGAAAGGGGTATATAAATATACTGTCCTGAGGGGTTGTTCGGTTAGAAGTGGCGTGACGTTGTAACGAATGACCAGTCGGAGTTCACACGTCCTCGGAAGCCCGTGTAGAGATTATTACCCCTCGTACCAGTCGATCCTAGTACCACCCCTTGCCACCCGCAGTAATATATACCTCTCTGTGTAATTGTTATGACAGCTGGTCCGTACAGGGCAACAGTGGATCAAACGCGCGGTAACTGCCGGACGGTAGTTTGTAGTGCCATTAGGAAAATCGTTTCCACATACGTAAAATTAAAGGTAAAGTTCTCCACGCGAAGGCATATGAGGGAGTGAAAATGGGAGTCTCGGCACTAAACGCAGGGAAGGATTAGCTTCACACGCAGGCCGCATTACCATCGGAGGTGCGCCCCTTGTGCTCTGCGAGCAGGAAGCTGGATATGTCCCGGAAAGAAAAGCCGGTCTGGACGTTTAGGAGAGGGAAACCCCCTCGTTGCTGCCGGGATTCTAAACACGATATCTTGGTTGTCTATCCCCTAGTCCAGTCATTATACCGGCTGAGCAATCGCGGCTTCTTGTCCCAGGCGTAGGAAAGATAATTGAGGTTTTGTTTATTTTCGTCGTCTTAATAAATTGTTTCATTAAGTTGCATTCAATTATGGAGACATTTCCAAGTATTTAGTACAGATCCGTCAGTCTTCCTGTCTCCTGTCCAAAGATCATAACATTAAAATACAAGGTGCTCAAAAAGTGGCCATACAATTCATTGAAATAAGAGTGACATCTCTCTGAAAGACAAAATTCGTAATTAATGCACAAGAACGCGCGGCAATAGTAAGAACCTATCACTTTGAGCCAGAGGAAAAATTATAGAGGAGTTCCAAAGAAGATATTTCACAGCCCTTGACCCACCGACAAATTCGTTATTTCCGCAATAAGACATGCACACGGACTTTCTCGTCAGTATGCATATGAAGCAAAAATTTTACGTATTTTATATACATGTATAACTCTGTCCTATAACAGAAGGAGTAACACACACTGCGGGTGCTTTACCAGCTGCTCAAGGTTATGTTTCGACACAGAGTAAAGGACGTAAACGAAGAGCCGGAAAAATGCACCGTAAGAAGCTTCACAAATCGCATCACTTGCTATACAGTGTTACGGTGAGCCCCCAGTTTTCTATGCCAGTATAATATTAAAGTGGATCTGAATATACAGGGTGCTAGGATGTAAATTGAATTTATGAAGACAAAACGGGACCCAATGGCGGGTGCTAATCAACGCGAAAATGAATCTTTAGACTCAATGAAAATCGGGAAATTCCGTGGGCATCTCACAAACTATCAATCTTCTTGTACGTTCCATTTCTTGCATTATAATTCAAGTTTTGTCATTTTAACCACCAAAAGCATACAACTGTCGTTAGACTCACAATAATATTTTTAAAAACATTAAACTCTGTACTTCTTGAGGGACCAGTAAGGTCCGAAATATGTAGAGTTTAGTGTTTTTAAAAATATTATTTTGAATCTAACGACAATTGTGTACGTTTGTTGGTTAATATTATAAAAACTATGGACTTCTTCGGACGGCCTTTTTCTGCGCAGACAGCTCAATAGACCTGCCATGTGAAAGTTAAGTATTATAGTATTTATTCACATTAAACCCTTCCTTCGCTTCAAGCACACTGACTACTTGGCAAAGACTATGTCTTCATCAGTTTATGGTTCCTGCCACAATGAATTTCCTCAAACCCTAAACTGTTAATTCCTGTCACAAACACGCCCAATATTGGGCCACAACCTTAAACAATTCACACCATTACATCGAAAGTTCTGGTGCAAGACTTGACACGTAGGTAGCCTTCCTGGTTCGTATTTTGGATGTCCAAGTTTGACATTCGGCTTGGCTTTGTGACTTGGCTTGAAAGTTTGTACTTTTATTCAAAAGCTGCATGTTTTTGCTTCGATAGTACTTTAGAACACGCCGTGTCGGTTTTCTTTCTTGTCTGTCCCAGTTTATCATGCACAGTAAGCATTTCAATCACACTGCACTGCACCGACAGGGTCACTAAATAAACTAAGGAACAGTGGGCAAACAGGTCAGTAGATTTACAGTATTCACTATTGTAGTACGTCCGAAAACGTCCAGTTTCTATTCACTTATTTTGTTTATATAGCGAGAAATGTTGCGAGCGCGTGATCAGGTAAGGCATTTGGAGACCTTCGCATCAATTCAGGCCGACCCACAAAGCACATGTTCTGTTCATGGCACTAGCGTCTAGGAAGGTCACTAGACAACGTAACATCACAACATGTCTAAGAATTACCTTACTTTACCCTCTGCGATAATTTACGAATATCTGGAAAGCAAATTTATCATAGAGGCAGCCTGTTTGCTTACACTTATATGTTTAGGCATTTAAGGCACAATGGTATCTGCATGTATGGCCTGCCCTGCATTGAGCTAACACGCTATATCTGTCTATTTCAAATTATTGTCGCAATAAATAGTAATTATGTCCCTAAAGTCTCAGCGTTTATAATTGAGACCGAAGAATCTTCTGTGATGTATGGACTCTATTTTTTAAATATTTCTTACGACAAATGCATGATCCAATATTTCCGCCCAAAAGCAGACTTTCCAGTGTCACCCAGCTTTCCTCATAATGCGGTCCTCTATTTACAAAATTCTAGAAATTCAAAATTCCGCACAAATATTCAGTTTTTTATCTCAAAAAATTCACTTCTCGTCACCTTATTTCTTCATTTCCCAGCGCCCTACCTTGCCTCTATTTCGCTTTTACCAAAAGCACGAGGAGGACGAGGCCCGTGAAACGTCACAGACGTACATTTGTATCCCCACTCCCCCCCCCCCCACCCATAATAAATACGGTTCCCCACACTCTACCCCTATTTTTCTGTGTTCCTTTTCGTGCTTCAAGTGTGAAATGAAACTCTAATAACTCCAACAATGATGGCCACTTTCAGGTAACTGAAATGTGAACCACCAGAAATTCCTGAACAGGACTGATTTTTTTAATTTTTACATCATGAATTTAAAATATTTTGTATTTTCTAAACAAAGTACAGCGTTTAAACGAAAATAATCTTTGGAAAACCTGAAAGATAGTTACTGATTTTAAAAATCTTATCTCTCTTTTCGAAAAAAGAAGTCTCAGAGACCGGGCTTTGCAATGTACAATAGGAATGCTATTGTACACAGAAGTTCGATTCGGTTACGATGCATCCAGCAGTACTGAGAGGAAGTGTATTAAAACTGAAAGTCCTCTGTATAAAACGACTCATAAGAACACGTAAAATTAATGTAAACGCCCTCTAGAACCTCGTGAGCAAAAGAGATTAAAATCTTTCTTAGAACTCTGGCGCTTGAAGCCAGAGACACGCTGCTTGTAAAATCGACCAATGACTGACACAGGCTTCAATGACTTCAGTTCGACTAAGGCTCACAAACTACACAGTCGCAGGCCACGTATGGCCCGTGACATTATATTTTACGCTCTATAGGCTCTATCCCATTTATTTAATGCAGTAAAATTCATCAATGTCATCACCACGACATCATTTTCATCAACGGCTTTTTTCCCTTCTGTTCGCTTCTTCCTATTCCTCAGCCTCAACCACATCTGCCTTTCTAAAACAAAAAGTCTTCTCCTTCTGCAATAATATTACCAAGATGTTAAGTCGGACCGTCCGTATGTCCCCTGGTTGGAACACGAAAACTAATACCGGGTTAACAGAAGAGTTGGTGAGAAAATCAAACCACTGTCTGTCACACAACTTAGGTCTTATAACCGTCTGTCCTCACAGACTTCGTACAGCGTTTCTGTGAGCGTTTTAGTGATTCATTGCGGGCTGCAATTAGTATCTGGGCTTTATAGCGTTGATGATACTTCAGGGAAGCATTGGTGAAATTACACCTGACATGAAAAAACCGAAATACTTGAAGAGAAAACTGTTTTCATTATAGTTTATTGTGTAAATGTGTGAAGACGATACTTCAGGTGTCGAGTCCTTACGAATAAAGAACACTGCAACAAATTACCTTTCGTGATCGATTTGCAGTTACGGTTATCACCTACTCGTTGAACGGTCGTGATACACACCGTGAGGAACAACTTCATGCATTATCGCCCAACCTGATTTCACCTACAAATGAAATAGCTTCTTAAACAAGACTCATTAATTAACCAAGAAATAATAAAATAAAGGAGAAAGACTACGGCATCCAGACACAGAGAGGGAAAGAACTGCAAATCAAGTGACTGGCAGGTTAGGAAATATCCGTACTTTCGGGTGTTTGTTAATGTTACAGGCAAAATTTCGAGCCAAAGCAGTTTAATGAGAGGCAACTTCTCCGAATTACTCGGTAATGTATGAAAAGGACTCCTGTCAAATTTAATTTTTTTATTTTAATAACGTCGCCACAGTAAACCCAGCAGTTTCTTAACAGGGTTATTTGGGGACAATTCAAAACACCGTTTCATATATTGAGTATGAAACTCGAGCAACTCTAACTCCGTATCTAACACTCTAATGTCAGAATCCTATGACCTGAAATCTCTAGTAGCAAGTAAATTCGTGGGACACACTCCTGATCTAGTTCCGCCCGCATCCGACCCTAGTAACCTATAAGGAAAATTCCGTCTCAAGAAGATCTATGTCCTTCTCCGTGTTCCAAAGAGACGTTTGCAAGTGGTTGGCCTATCAAATTAGCCAACCATAAGAAATGTCTGCCTTTTTCATACCAGCAACATTTGCGGCCCATCGCATTGTATTAGCTGTATATAAATGTTAAAACTAAGCACGGAACACATCTACAACTTAACAGAAAATTTATGTCGTGGCACTAAATAAGGCATATTACGAAACTGTGTAGATTTAAACAAACATTTAAAATTTTATACATATTTTACGACAGCATCAAAACACACTGAAATTGTTCTCACTTCAATGACAGTATTTTAGAAGGGTACTGAAACAAAGAAAAAATTACCTAGATAGTTCTGTGCAGCTCAGACAGTTGGGTATATGAACCTATGAAATTACAAGTTGTGAATTGAACACTTTTGATTTATCTGCCGTAATTGACAAAGGTTTCCCGTACAAAAGTATTTTGGTGTCAGTTTGAATCAGTAAGTACATTTGACCAACTGCTTCAGGCACGACACTCATGTCAGCATGTAAGTATAAAAATGCAGAAGCAGTAACAAAGAGCATAAAAATCTTTGTAAATTCATATAAGAACATGGCAGACATAAAAGTTTTTATGTATCTGTTTGAAACTCAGGCACGTAGATACAATAAAACCAAGCCAGGTCTTCGGAGACAGAAAGGCTTTACACGAAGACAGTGCTTCAAAGTCCATGTCGTTATGGATACCGACGTCCATACGAGCAATGAAACGTAATCTGTTCGCAACCATCCTACCACAAACACAGGCTGTTCTACGGAGAAAAATGGGAGAAACCACAGAGGAGAACTTTTTATGTTTACGGGTGTTCCTTTCCTTTCAGTTCTATATGAGAAAATGTTGCACACTTTAGATGAATAATTTGAAGCTTTCACGGTGACTAAACCGGAAAAGATATTCTCGTGCTATCAACCATGTTAAACAGATTAATGGTGAAGAAGCTAACGTTTCGAAAACCATCTTCGACCTCGTCATCAGGGATGGCTGTCGAAACGTTGGCTTATTCACCATGGAACTATTTAACACGGCTTATAGCCAGAAAACATTTTGTCCACTTTAGATTAAATTTACCAAAATTAAGCAGGACAGATTTCTGAATAATTCACCAGCAAGCAACTAAGCAACCCAACGGGACCGCAGAGAATAGCGCTCCTGAATGCATTGTAGACGTCGCGGGTTTAAATCTCGGTCCGCAGACCGGGTAACCTCAGTCAGTTCTTTCGTACTTTCTCTTTGGTCTGTCTCCCTGTAAATAGCGAGACTCTGTCCCAAGCCAAGCAACGACCACTTTACTCCGCAGCCCTTGCAACGCTTCATTCACCATTTATCCTATAATTTGATATCATACAGTCTGAGCTACTGGCAATCCTTAAATAAACCGTTAAAAATAAAGCCACGGTACTGTAATCAGAAGGTTTAACACAACTCAATACAAACTCTCAGTACCGTAACATGTCCTGAGCCAGTTGACCAGACTTCACATTCAAGTCCCTTTAAAATTTCTAACAGCCATGCCATCGTTCAGACGATTAGTCGCTGGTTGGTGGTCGCAGAGGTCCGGGATCGAAACCAGACCAGTCCACGTGGGATTTGAGGTGGACAAAGTGGAACTCGAACAGGTTTTTCCTATAGTACTACGGTAGTCCCCTGTCAGTATCATTCCACCAGCGCCCCACACTCACTTGCCTATGGCCGACACCATATAATCCTGGCAAATGACAGCGTCGTTATAACAGCACGCTTAAAGTTATTACCAGAGAGTACCATAGATCGTTATGTCGTCACTATAAAGCTACTGGATTATGTATTAACGTATGCTATTCATATGCAGGCACGAAATTCTGACATGGGCCACTGGGTTAATACTTCAATAGGAGCCACTAGTCTGCTATCTGAATTCCCGTGGGATACCAGCACAACAGCCGCCGGGGCAGGCCACGTTATGCCAGAATAACAAGGTAAAGAAAGCCGAAGGTTCAATCTATATTCAAGAGAGGTTAACAAAAATTGCGTATGCTTCCTTATTCCGCTCACGTTTGCTTATAACAGCTGTGACTTTAAGTGTAGCCTTTGTGAAATAATGTCTGGCAACATTATATGTATACATGAATAGTCATTAATTTATTGAAGTTGTTTCAACTTGTTAAATATTGACACGACTGTTAAGAGCATTGTCGTAAGTTTGATCTGCTTCGAAACACAGCGTGTCTGCCGTAAAGTTCGACAGTCAGGGTACGGCATACGCTGAAAAAGGCTGCATGCATAGCTTGATTCACCTTCACTCCTTAATATGCACGCACGAGAAGTGAGTACAAACTTCAGCCTGGTGAGAAGAATCACTCAGAAGTCGCAGGCACATACGGAGGATAATATTAAAAAAGAACTAAAATCTGCAATGGTGTGGACTGAATTCAAGTGGCTCAAGATAACATTCCGTAGCGTGAATTTTGTTAAAAATAAACCTGAAATAATAAACGCTCAAAAAGTAAATAAAATTGAACTAAATTAGGTGACACTATTTAGCAGAGATTCAAGGAATTTCTTGACCATTTCAGCAACTACCGTCTCTCAAACATGGCAGTGTTCCACAGACACAGTTGCAGCTGTAATTTCCATTATAACATTATAATCATACAGGTCTCTCCGGTCCGTGTATTCACTTTTGTCCCTATTACATCAGCGATAAGCTGAATGCCCCGTGCCACTTACGAAGAACCTGCTTCAATTCCGAAAAAAGTCCTGGTTATCCACATTGAAGTTCCGTTGTTTCTCTGTCCTCCTTCCATCTGTTGATCTGTTCAGAGTCTTCACGCTTGTAATGCCATTGCCAAACAGCCTAAGAAAGGGTCAGTCTGTCCGAGGTAAATATTCACTACGCTCTAAATTGTATTAAATCAAATATTTCTATAAACTCTATGCATATTCCCTGCCTCTCTTCAAATCTTTTACTTTTTAGATGTTATATACAGATCATTGTATTCTCTGCTGTCTATGTGACCGACCCATCTTAGCTTTCTGGACTGTGACCTTAAAACCAGGACCATCTGGTGATCAGTACATACCATGAAGCTCCTCGACATGTAATTCATTACAAATGCCTGTTACTTCATGTCTCCTGGATACAAAAAACATTCTGTAATTTATACTCATCGTATTCACCTACAACATACACGGCGTCCCTTTCAGCAAGGCCGTAATCTTCCGAAACGAATCCACTTCCAATAACTTACTCCTTTACTGCAAGAAATCGTGTAACTTAAATGCATGAAAGCGTTTATTTTAGCTAACAGTAGAGAATTATAATACACTAACTAAAAATAATTAGAGTCACATACGACATTATGAGGCAAAATATTTACACGTTATTAATAATGGAAACATGACGAATAAATAATTTGAAAGTAATATGCTTTAAGACAAAATGTCATATGATATGGAATATAATACATAACAGTGAAAGGGAACAAGTGTGTCACTCCCGCTGCAACGTACTACTTACGCGTACAACGTACTACGTACGCTGCTACTTTGATAAGAATCATTAGCATCCGCAACATTAGGACGTCTTTGGTCTGACGGATGTACAGTCTCACGAAAGCCTTCAATGAATTTCCCCAAAGATCTTCGTCCTTTAGACGTTATTGGAGGATTTAGAATGGAATTGTTCAGCGGCAAATTTAAACATGGCTTTTACAGTCCGATATCATTTGCTACGAATTTCATAATCTGATGTGTATCTAATTCATTCATTCTACCTTATCAATAATTTACAGTACTATAAGCAGGTCATACAGGAGTAAAATGTAGGGAGAAACACAGTTAAATTTAGCTGTACAAAATCGTAATATTTCAAGATTTCAGAACTGTTGCTGGGAATTAGGCTTTAAGCAGAACTGACACAAGAATGAATCACACAGCGTAGAATACATTTATAAGAGGCGCTATTAGGTATAATTTTCTGTCCATGTGGACCTACACGAGTACCAAACGCACTAAACTCGAAAATTTCGAAGTGAAATAGAGAAGGCAGTTTCATAATACATATTTTACCGCCCACCCGTGTCTCAAAGGATAATATGCCCAACAAAGGAAACAGATTATCAGTCACAACTACAGTTTAGTTACGGAGCTCATACATGTTTCGGCCTCACGGCGCATCCTCAGGGAGACGACTTTAGATACCACCCTAAGACACTCAATCCTTGGTGATTGAGGCTGAAACATGCAGGAACTAAGCAATGAACACACTTTTGATCCGAAATCCCTGCACTTGTTAGGTATATTTCCAGTAAATTACCCAAATTGAAACATTCAAACAGCTGAGTATAAAGATGTGGAATGTCTCAGACGAAGACAAGAGGCTGCTTTAGAGTAGATAGCCGGATCAGTGACACATCTTGTAACGCACGATGATAATGATAAACAATGACGCTGGTGACAACGCCAACCAACACACACGAGATGAAGCATGCTACCTTATATTTGATTTGCGCCACAGGTTTAACTGAAGCTGTAAATGTTCATTAACAAGTCACCCCTAAGCATTATGGTGCTTCGAGTGGCAAAATAAAAATGGCATAAGCATTAACTGTACTGGAGCAGATCTCAGAAGCTTTGAAAGAAGTGCCGGACAATATTATTAGGCAACTGTTTTGAAAAAACTGTTTATCCAAAGCCTAAGATTGAACGCGAGATCACATTCTTTAGGGCAACAGTGAATCAAGCGTTGAAGATGTTACAAGTTCAGAACGTGACAGCGAGTCAGAAGAAAAATCAGAAGAGCATTCTGATTAATTAAAGAAAGCAGGAAGAAAGATTACTGTAATGAAAACTTTATATCACCGGCATGTTTACAAATTTTTATTATATTTCATTTTAAATACACTATTTACGGATTTAATTCGTTAATAAACTTCTTTAAAATATATTTACTCCTTTCTTTATTATCATCCAAATTGTTTGTTGAAAATCCCCTTTTAAAAGTGGGGTGCGTTTTAAATTACAGGGCGTCTTAAATTCGAAATAATATGTTAAAATTAACTCAAATTACTGATATCAACGTATCAATAGGATGTGGAGTGTGTGGTAATAATAAATGTTTTTGTTATGTCCTTCATACTAAAACATCTCGAAATGCATCATTTAATTTGTTTCCACGTGCAGTAACATTACAAAACTAACGACCACATACATGCAATGCATTATTAAAGGGTAAGCCAACACCATATCACGGATCAGACTAAGGTAAATCAGAAAGGGAATTCCCATTGCAGCGGATAAAACTCTTTTTATTTATGACGTAGTTCTGTGAATAGGGCATTACCAGTTAGTTCATCACAATTAATACCAACATGGCAATCTGTTCCGTATTGTGACGTCCAGAATACAGTTACCTGCATGCTGTTCCAGCCAGTGGGCTCATAAAGCCATTCGATTTCACGAACGCAACTTCTGTGTTATTTACTGATCCAATATATGACATTTTTCTGTAAATATTCTGTAACTCATTATTCTACCACTATAAAGGGATTTGTTCAATCCAAACGCCCACAGTTACTGTTAATCGATATTTATATGTGTTGTATGTGTGTTTTGGTTTATGTGCTGTTGTTTTGGAACAGTGCTATGTTCTTTCAAATGCAGACTTCAGTACCCCCAACTCTGCAATAACATCGCTACCCGTTCGCCCCTGACATACCCTTCCCTATTCCTGCATATAGGCGGCGTCTTTAAGGAAACGTCTACATTATAGATTTGCAGTCCATTTCTCTATTTCATACTTCCGACAAATGCTTTACTTTATATGATATTAGAATGTATCCATGCAACCATACCGATTAATGTCCGCCCAAGAAAACTACGCTGTCATAAGATTGGAAGCATAAGAATCGTATCGAGTCTACTCGAATCAAGTCGAGTTTGGTTCACTAAGGCGTCGTAACAACGAACCAACTGGCTTTGCATAGAATGCTTGTGTCCCTCTGTCACAGTGCACAGGCCGGGTCGAGGCGACTAACGGCGAGGGTTTGCCTCTGCAGTAACTTAGTGAGTCAAAATCGATTCGACTCAACTGGACTCTGCAACTTCAGTCTTCACGACGCGGTGCTGAAAAAAAAAAACTTTCCTTTTGTTACGCCACCTGAGAAACATGGAAGGAAAGACAATAAACGTAGGGTGCTCCACAGTAATTTATAAACCGATAAAATAAGTACATTTTAAGGAAGAGGCATGGACTGTTGAGGTATATTTGTTTTCAGAAGAGGAAGACTATCCACATTGGGAAAACTGCAAAAATGATAAGAATAAAGAGGATACGTCATAAACGTTTTAACAAACCATGTAAACGTGCAGTTGTCCATGTGCAAACAAAGAATGCATACGGGGGAGTGGAGGTATAACTCCACTCATTCTTAACCTTCTCAGGTTAGCAGTGTTAGCAGTAACTTCTCATGGACATACGTACTTACGACTCGACAAATAAATGTTATTATATTATATAATCTGCGTCGGACCCCACATGACCTCTTTCTTACGGTGAGTAATTCCCCAGAATAAGACACACACAGTCTAGAAAGCAGATGCTTAGTCATTAATTCAGACAGCAAGTGTTACAGCCTGCTACTTATGGGACCAGTCAACCGGGCGCTTTGATCCACTAATCAAGTGACTGAAGCTTTGTGGCAGTCCTCAGTTATTCAAAGGTAATGCAATACAAACTCCAACACTGCTTGCGCTATCGGCTTCACCTTAGTGTTCAGACCCACGACCTCTTGCAGCAAGCAGATTCCAACTTTCCGGACTAGAAGTGTCTCTTTGTCACAAGTCTGAAATTTCCATATGGACCCGACAAAGGACATTCTCCTATCTTCACGTGATAATATTGGGTTCATAATTACTGAAGTAAATACTTTCCGAAAGTCTCGAAATTACGTTCGTGAAAACGATAAAGACAACAACAGAAAGTCTGACTATAAATTACGAGCACAAACGGAGACGGGCATGTAAATAGATGCAACAGAAATATTTATCAGTACAAAAAGGTTTCGGAATAATCCAGTCCAGTATTCAATGAGGTCAGCGATTGATCTGAGACAAAGTGGAAATTTTTCAAAATTTAAAATGTCAACTCACCAGATTATGTTACACACTTTTGCCTGATGACAGAAGCAGGGCTGGGTTCAGAAATGTGTTCTTTAACTAGAATAAGACCGCCGAAGGTATGTAATGTGTACTCCTTTAAGATTTCCGACAGGTTTAGGAATATCTCAGGATCCAGCAAAGAGGGATCTTAAAGGAAATGGACTTTACGTCTGTAGGTTTTAAACATGTTACCATCATATGCTGGGAAATACAGGCTAACGCCTACACGCCAAAATAATATAACTATTTCAATTTAATAATGAGATGTTATTTATTACGGAAATGGTCCTACTTCACCCATATATTTGCGTTGCGTGTTTTATAACGTAGGGAAGGTATTTTTCGTTTTAAACAATAAAGCGTGCAGTGACTACTGGCTAATATGGACTGAGACGACACAATACAGAGAGTGCTTCATGGATAATGTGGAAAGCACATACAATTACCTGCATGGGTGACAAGGGCACGTAAACATTTCATTCAGCTGCAATATCGGTTTACACTTTCCGAAGAACATAAAAATATGAATACTGTATATTCATTTATTTACCGCAACATGTTTCGGCCAACTATTACGGCCATCATCAGGTAGTTCCGCAATTACATAAAACGAAGTACAGTGAGAAAGATGCTTCTGCTTTACAAAACAATGAGTATAAAATATTTATAAGTTAGTTACTACCCCAAATGGTGGAATAATACGGTACAATAATACTCAAAGTTGGTTAAAATCACAAAACGCTTCTGTATGTGATGAATGGGATTTACTTTTAAAATGTACAAATGTTTTTGGACAAAACCCACGCGAACAAAGTTCTTGGACACGACCGTGTGTTGTAGTGTAGTAAGTTGTCACAGATCCTTTTTATATTGCATGTAGCGTAATTTTCTTCTTATTGAGTTTTATTGAACTGTTTAAGCATGACTTGTCTCTGTCTTTTCTGAATTCCCTGTGTTGTCAGCGAAAGGTTAACGAACTCCTGAATCCTGTTGCTGTATATGAGAACATAGTTTTGTGAATCTGTCTTTCTGGAGCAGCAAGAAGTGTGGGATATTCGTATTATGTGTGCATAAAAGTATATATGTATACATGTATATGGTGTAGACATTTACGCATGTGCCAGAGCGGATTTTGTGCGTTACTTGTAAATTTCGCAACTACTGCCAAGATTCTGAAGGGCTGTATTTTCTTTGAGCTTCTCTAATAATATTTCATGATAATTTCTTGTTTCATTTCGGTCTACCAGCGAACCGTTGTAGTACACATGAATCTTCTCAATTTAGTAAGAAAATATAAATTTCACTGAAGTTCATAAAATACTGGTAGTTACAACCCCCTCCGGGCGCTCCGAATCTGATAAGTCAGCCCATTATTACTGGGGAAACTTAAAACCTAAACATTTTACGTTACATTAAATATAATATCATCACTGTACACAGTGGCGACTACTAAGTGGATGAAACTTCGAACGTGTCGTCAGTAGTACTTTAAGTAGTAATAATATTGTGACATTCTTAGAACGATTGCTTCTTTACACAGAATGCACTAGTAAAGATGGCAGTCCATTCTAGCGGCTACAATGTGTAAAAATTAGTAAAATTTACGAAATAATGGCAGATCATATGGCCATAAACGTACGATGCACATAGAAGTTTAAGACTTGAGAGTGACAAGAAAGAATTCTGCCCCTTTATCCTGAGTTACGGCAGCGGGTTACACAGAAAGGAAAGTGGAAACTTTCTGACTGTCATATCAAAATATTGCTGAAGAATTACACCCAGCTTCTTAAAGATATTGTCTGCGACAATTTTAAGATAGACCTTTGATAAAATCACTCATGACTGCTTTCGTCTGTTTCCTGTAGATATGTAGATCAATATCACCCGCAGTACTGCAATGCCTCAGCACTTGACTGCAACAAATCCTCACACTGTGCACGCATGCAGTCAGTACCCAACTCGTAGTGACGTGTTAGTGCTCTTACACAGTCGAGGTAGAATCGAGTGGCGAAACGATTTAAACTCCTGACAATCAAAAGTGTCGGGGTTTGTACCACGTTACAGTGGCCACAGACATCACACCGTGGATGCTTTCAATATGGAGTACTGTGCTGTATCGTACATTTAGTCAAATTTACTTTACGTAAGGCGCTTAGTGTGACTAAGTACGTCACAACACCGCGTCGATTACTTTTTATTACTAAAGATGGTTACAGTATTGCAGTGGAGATGGGCGCGAATATCATGGCCGCCATTTATGTGATGGACACTTTGCTACCCTTACAACAAAAGCTTTTGCTTGCCTTCTTACTTGGAGTTGCCCACTTTCGGCTTTTTCGCGAAAGACAAGTTCCAACAGTGCACTTACCAACTTCACCAAGTCTTATGTTCGTCCGTCTGCCCTTATGTACCAAACAGAGGTCTCTAAATGTACTTGCATGAAGCTTGATACTGGGGAGTGAGCAACATTTGCCAACATATTAAAGTTTTTGTTAAATTTAAACACAGCAATGAACATTTTTCATAAAGAGCTACATTTTTTTTCTGCGCTTCTATCTGTCTTAACTCACTTCACATTTTTTGGAGGAAAATACATCGAACAAACGTCACATAGAGAAGGGAAAGACATATTTTGTGTGCAACATCTCTTGTATAATACTTGTGGTTTTCGGGATCCCTAAAAACAGATTTTTATGCCGTACTGTGACATGCTCTGCCGCCTGGCAAGTTTTGCGCTCTTTATTCGAGAATATAAAAAAGATGGCATTAAAAAATCAAAATATAGATACAATGACATAGTAAAAGCTCCATAATTGTTAGGCATAAAATTCCTACCTTGTTAATATTCTAAAGTGTGTACACAAGCAGTTACATTATTAAGTAGTAATCTGGGTTTCTTCAGTGAGTAAATTATAACAGGTAGGAGTTATAATCCTATATTTTAAGTTAAGTCTAAAATTATCCACGTTATAATAGCCCTATAATTTAAGAATTCGTCACCAAAGGCTTTCAAAAGATACATCCAAGTAGGTATCCATGACAATTCACTGCGTAGCAACATGAGATTCAGCACTTTTGTGCACACTCCCAAAGGACAATAAAATTTATATTATCATTTTAGACGCAGGAGTACAGAAATGTGAGGTTCTATATCAGACCATAAAAAGCTGTTTCTATACAACTTCAGATTTTATTAGCATTTACAGGAATTCTAGAATCGTGATGGATTTAAACGACTTATTTAGTACTTCGTGCCATTCTTCTCATAACAGTTTAAACGTCGTTTTACTCAAATCCTTCTACATTCTTTCCAGTCAGAACCTTCCTTCCCGCTACTACAACCTTCCTTATAGAATTCAATTACAGAGTTTGTCACACTTCCTTCAGCAGTTACATTTAAAATGTCTACATCGAACCTGCAGACGTGTGAAATGTTTTTTTTTCAGAGGCAAAATTGTTTGTGACGTGATGAAAAAAGTGCTTTTGAACAACTAAACAAAATCGACATGAGAACAACTCCAATTCGAGCCAATAGCGTGACAATTTATAACTAGATTTTGCACGTAAGCGTACTTGATCAACATACAAACTAAAGGACAATGTCGCAAGATCTAGCGGCAAGAGACATACCTAAAGCCACTAAGAAACCCTTAATACATGAATTTGAGGAAGGCATATAATGTACCTTTAACTGCGCCTGTGTAGCACACGTTCAAATGTAAAAGGGGTTTTTACAGAAAGTAAAGAAAGGCTACAGTAACAATATTGCATAAAACTGCAATGAATTATTTTAGCTCCTTTTTAGCCTCTTGACCACACAGTAATGTCTGTGAATATACTTAATTCTCTTAAGTATCATATCGTGAAAATGAAACGTAAGAACGTAAACGAAACAGATATTAGTCCAACGGAATGTGTCACACCAGTGTTCCAAACATAATTAAGCGAAGAAGAGACCTACGTCTACACTGGTCGAAATTATACCAAATTCAGGAATATCAACTGAAATAATATCGTATTTTTGCATCGACTTCGAGAGGGACTGCCGAAGTAAGTTTCTAAGTGATCCTTCCTTTTTGGTACCAAGAAGACCCTTTCCACGGCCTTAATACCTCTTGCATATATATCTTTATAGGAACGCATAACAAAAAGTTGCTAGGTTTGGAGAGTTGTGTATAAGTTAAGGCCGCGTTCACATTCCCGTCATGATTACTACGCCAAATTTCATATTAGAAAGTAAAGTAATACGTACAATAACGTTTTGTAATACAATACGGGCTTAAACATTATGGAACCTTATCAAAATAAGGACCAGCGGGATTTGTGAACCTGTTACCATACCACCCATTGCAAGGTTAAAAATAAATGGAGATGTGCCTCCACTCCCCATGTAACCGCCCACATCGAAATGATTAGGCACATGACAGCTGCTTCAATCCCATTCAACGTTATGAAACTTTATAACCAAATTTCTCACATACTTGATCAATGCACCATGTAAGAGCCAATTTCTTCCCATCTATAGACAGACGTAATATACGAGTAGTTAAGTACTTACTGCTTAGGTTAACAGTACATAGCGTTTTACCTTACCGCACCTACACCTGACAAAAGCGCGATTCATACTCATAGAAATGTTCACGCAGCTCTACCTAGTGTAGAAAATAGGTAGAACAGCTTTGACTCCGCTTTCTTATGCCTCGCAGAACATAATAGGGTCTAACTCAAGTAAGGAAACAATCACAAAAAAACTCTTATCATAAGAATAACTGAGGCTGGTCTGCGAACCTGTGACAACACTTGTTTTAATTCCAATTACTCAATCTCAACTTTGTTCACTGATCTCAAAGAAAAACTATTCAACTTTACCACTACATAAAGACTCTTTCTAAAAAGTAGGGGAACTTGAAACGTATTTTGTGTTATTTTGCTTTATTTAGTTATCATTTCCCGGTAAACAAATCAATTTTGATTTGACTAAGATAGTGAAACAAATAAAGTGCTTTGACGATGAAGAAAAATGATCGACAAATAAAGGTAAGTCCGAATTTGACACACTAACTGCAGACTAATCGACGCTTTTGGTCCTTTATCATGTACTGAACCGTATGCCGCCTCTTCAGTGACCAACATTGATATGCTGTAAAGTTAACACACTCCCATTTCCGTTGTGTCCTGGTGAAACGTTACCCGTGTTCGTAGCTGAACCTACCGGAATTCGGAGTAAAATATTCCAAGTACGAGTTTCTTCAATTCCTTTTTCTTTCTTTTCTTTTAAAGCACTTAATACATTCGTGTCTAAACTGTTAACCCCCATTTATCCAATTCCTCGCCGACTTGGAACATCTTCGCTTCTGCCGGCGCAGTAAGGCCACAGTTAAAGAAACTGACTTTACCATTTTTCACTTAACATCCTTAAACTATTATTTACGTAAAGAAGAATAAGAACAATAAGACAATTAGGGCCCGTAACAGAGTGCATGTGACGAACGCTACAAACGCGCAATGTCTTCTCAAACATCACTGCTACATGCTGCATGCCAGTGAGCGATTAGGTCAGATAGCAGACACACCACCAGATATATGAACTTGACCTGGTGTAAGCCTGTACGCGTACGGCTATCCTTATTGTTCTATAGGAGCCAGTGAGACGCAACTGTCACTTCAAGAAAGTAACTAAACCCGCCTGCGGAAGGTACCATGGCAAAGGAAAAAGGTCACGGTGTATCGTGGGACTGCGATATCCCAGACGAGATCAGATTCCATCACCTGCGCCCTTATTTTATAAAGCCAAGTGATATTCTGTAAAGTGATGAGATACTTTGAAACAGCAGAACTGCCAGGGTGTTAAATGTAAAAAGAGGATGTACTGTGGGTCGAGGACGGTCGCACTGAAAAGCCAACTCAACGCCTACCGCTTTTTAATACAATGTACACGATTTTAATTCCATCCGCTGCTGAGGTTAACAATAAGTGCAGCTCTGCCTCACCTCCCCTAATGCGTATTCAGAGTGAAGCTTAAACACGTATAAGGTGAAAGTTCATCTCCGCGTAGTGTAGAATATGCACAAGCGATAGGCTATCTACCCTTGCCCGTAAGACGTCCGTTCAGATTGTGGCACTGTGGGACCGGGACAACTTTCTCTTTACATTTTATAGGAGAAATGATATTAACGTTAGGACCATGCTACATATCAAACAATAAAGCGACTAAAAAATATAACTTTGACATGTTATATCTGTGTGATGACAACGACACCTATAGTAGCGGCTAGGTCCGCTGCTTAACACTGTACATATCTGCAGTCGGCAACAAATGGCGCTTCCCGTCTTGTCTGCTTGCTACTTCAGCCTCCCGCCAACAACTGGCTGTACGATATGCACTGGTAGCCATAAACCCCTTAAAGTGGAATCCTAACATTTACGACGCATCGATTAATTAACTTACATTTCGTATTCCTCGCCACTTCGACCTGCTTGTTCACAGTAGGTGTACAGGGTTTTGATTTTTCACTTGATCACACTCGGACACACACCACAGTCGGTATGACTCCTCTGGACGAGAGATCGGCCCGTCGCAGAGACCTCTACCTAACAACACACAGACACTCACAAGAGACAAACATCCATGCCCCCGGTGGGATTCGAACCCACGATCCCAGCAAGCGTTCGGCCGCAGACCCAAGCCTTAGACCGCGCGGCCACTGAAATCAGCCCAGGCCTAATCATGCAACTAAAAATTCCTTTGTGTATTTTTATATATTGTTCGGTTGTCGAGTATGGTGCTTAGATGAACATAACCGTCCTTTACATAGCAAGAGCTACCTACATTCATCACACATTTGTTGCATGGTCTTCTGGCTTTCTGCGCAATCTACTGGCCAAAAGTTCCGACGTTTAATAAGAACACTTAACCACTACACGGTACAGAAATCCAAAAAGGCGGACGTCATTTAATCAACAACCACAGTGAAAACATAAAAACTTAGTGAAGAATACACACACGGACAACTGTAATAAAGAACACATTTTGTTACTTGAATACAGCTTATTTTAAGAAAACCCGTGTGAACAAACAGCGATTTTGCTATATCTGGTCTCATGCACTGTTAGGTCTTGACAAACAGATACATAGGCTACATCACGCGGTAAAGAAGTGTACATTCTCTGAAAGACACCGTGAATTGTCCTACGCACACAGACAGAGACACATAACGCGGGTCCAGAATCAGTTCTAATATCAGCTTCACATCCAGGCCTTTAAAATCCTGCACACAATCAGCTACCTATTTTAATTCCATACTATTTTCGTGAATCTCAAAACTCTCATAATCCTTACAGCGAGTGCAACACTAGTAACGTAGTATGAGGGTACATTTTGAAATTCCGTATACATTTTAACACGTTCTGTTCAATAAATTGGCCGCTGTACAGTTTGGAGTTGTTAGGTAAGTTTATAATTATCCTGTAGTATTAGATTGCTAGAAGTACAGATTGCGGCGCGCTGGTCTGTGGTATAAAATTCATAAAGTTCCGAAAATTCCGCTGAAAATACAAAGAAACATCCAGCAAAATCCAATAACACAGATTTCCATTGCGTTACGCTAAATGAATTGAACCATTTTGTTGGAAAGATGAATTTGTGATTAACCTGCCCTTAATTCTGATTTCCTAAATTTTTACGAAGTTACGAAATCCGTATGTTTAAGCTCTAATTAGTGCTCAATAACTATTCTATCATAAAACAGACACTACGTAATCCGTGCAAAACAAAATGCCTGTTCAACATAATACGTGTCCTTAATTCCTGACAGTTTCCAATATCGAGAATTCCCATCAAATACACTCACCATAATCCTGTCACTAGCTGAAACAAAACCACGGGTTCATGTGCAGTTCAAAACTCTGGTCTTTCTCGTTTGTTAACGTACATTTGTTGAAAGACAAAAATTTAATATCGTTTTTATATACGCCTCAAATATCCGCATCCAAGCCACATCAATGAGTTATGGGTTATCATTTTTCTCGAAGTGCGTTAAACCCGTATTCAATGTTCTAGAAATCCATAAAAGCAATTCTATTATACATGTAATAAAACATATTTCCTTTAGCCATAGACGCATTCGGACTGATGGCGCAGGAATTGTTTCATCCACTTCATTACCCGGAGTTTTAGACAGACACATCCCATACTGGCAACTGCTGGCCGGGGTGAAATTACTGTGCAAATTTAGCAAACAAACCCAGCAGTGGTGCAAGCCAAGCCGTATACAAGTGACTAACCACAGCCTTTCAGTAAAATGCCAAGCTTTGCTCAGCAGACAACAGAGGGAATATTTTTCCTTAGTCCGTATCCTTCACACATAAAACAAGACGAACATGTGTTTGTTTATTGTTTTGTCTTAATGTGTGAGACCACTACCCACTTCTAGAACAAACAGAGAAAACTGTGTTGTATTGCGAATGGCGAAGACAATTGGACTAATATTTTAATAGGGAAACGTGCAGGGACGAGACAGACGGGCTGTAGGAATATGCAACAAAGGGTCATCTAAAACATAGTCTGACATAAACAGAGTGTGAGTGTGTGAAACACAATTACCCGGCTCAGGCTAGGATTTCTTAGCGAGATCTAGTAAACACAATAATGAATCTTATGGCGTTATGATTTGCCTTGCTATTTACACGCATGAAGCTACGTATCTCACTTTGGGAGAAAAGCTGAAGAACGTATCTGGGCTTGCTGAAATTAATTAAATGAACAATTTAGAAGAAAACAAAAAGAAACTCTATTACGTGTATTTTCAAGAGGCACATCCCTTTGTGATTGAGGCAGGCCTATACAAATATAGGAAAAGTTGCCGTCGGTCACACACAACTCTTCTTACGTTGAAACGTTTTACTGCAACATGTTTCGGCTCATGTATAACGCGCCCTCATCAGGCTGACAAGGTAGCAAAGGTACTAAAGATTATGACTTTTCTTTAGTACGTTGTCAGCCTTGTGATGGTTGCTTATACGTCAGCCGAAACACGCTGCAGTACACCTTTTCAATAAAAAAAATAGTCGTTGTGATTGAAGGCTTCTCTCCCTACCGTATTTATTACGTGTGACTATCATGTCACCCCTTGTTGGATATTGAAGTGTAAGAGGTCACGATGGGTATACATGGGTCTACGATAGGAAGATACGGAATGAATAGACAGTTTTGGTGAAGAAACGTCTTGGAAAATGTCCCCTTTCAGGGACTGAGGAGGAGGAGGAGGAGAAGACGAATTCCAGGGAGCCGCGGGAACTGGATGCAGGTGCAACTCATCCAGGATCGTGCCCAGTGATTTTTATTTTAACGGTATTGAACCTTCGTGTTCTGCCAATGAAGTGTTAGTTATCTACGTATCATGCCAACAAGATGAAGCTGCTAATCTAAAAGTTTTACACAAAGACGCCGAAACGTGTATTCCAAAAGTCTGGGTTTTACTCCGAATTAAACCACAGGCTACGACTAAGTGCACTCGAATGAAATTTGGTACAGGAACTTTATCCTAAATGTCTTACGGTCTCCAAAACTACATGCCTGATTGCGATTAAATTTATTATAACGAAGTCACATTAAACGCTGTCGGAAAATTATATTGTATACTAAAGTACATAAGCGTATCGGATGTCCCAACAGTCTACGGTACATGATCCGTCAGGGCATCTTCCATCTGCGGAACTGAAAAATTCTGATGATTTGTTACAGGCTACAAGCCACTGAAGCCATACTAAACGTTTGGGAAAAACTGTACTTTATTTGAACCATGTACATCTATCAGTGATTCAAAATCACCAGTGTATCCACATCATGAAACCTGCTTTTTAAAATTAATTGAATCCTAAAATTAATACGTGCTGCGTTTCCAGAAATATGACAGTGATAATTCATTTTCATTGTTACATAGTAATGAATATGCAACACCCCTGGCTTTATAAGAGTTCCAGATGAGATATTAATTTCCGTGTGGCTCGTACAATAGCGAACTATTAAAGTGCGTGCGTTAACTAGTATTTTACATTCAGACATTTACACCAGGTATTACACGGCATGAGAAGAATGTTTCAGTACGATTTTCTGCCACAAGTATGGTCGGGTGGCAAAGAATTGACACACGATTACTTGGTCTTCTTCGGTGTGGGCCGAATTTACTTCGCTCCAAAATCCACATCCATCTTAAATGGATCGCCGCCACTACAGACGACGCGTCCTCAGCTTGCGGAGACAGAAGACGATCTCCAGATATAAAGGGTAGCTTCAAATATGTTGAATAAGCAGTCACGGACAGCCGACAAGGGGCGGTTCTCCAGCTTGGGATTGCGGTTGGAGCTTACATTTCTCACCGCAAAAAGAAGCCATTTTAAGAAACATGAAAGTTCCATTGTGAAATTAACACGAAATTTGGAATGTGAGAAACTTCCACACGTCAGGGTTACCGAATATGGTTTAAAGAGAAGTAGTCAAGGGAAGTAATGAAGTGTGGGTTACATACAGAGGGCGTATAGAAGAACAATCGACAGAAGTGTGAGTCGGAACCAGCTAAGGATTATACCTTTCTCTATGGAAAGGCAAATGAAGATCACCAATGAGGGACAGGACTCTTAGTACACAAAATACTCACACGAGCAGTTCTTTAGCAATATTATGTTACATACATAAGTAAGGGGTCGCTGGTGTGATGCCATTGTTCTGAAGGTGGGTGCATCAACTGAGAATAAAAGTGACGACTTAAGGGACAGTTTCTAAACGAAATTAGAGCAGTTTCCTACGTACGACCTAACAATTCATTTAGGAGACTTCAGTGCAAAATTTGAAAGAAAAGATATCTTCAGACCGAAAACTGGGAAAGAAGTCTACGTGACAACGACGAGGATTATAGCGTTAACGTTGTAACCTTTGTGTTATCGCAAAGGCTAAGCCTCAAAAGCAAGAATGTTCCTCCATTCGAACATTCATAGTACAAAAACACTAATCACCAACAAATGCACAAAGAGAGTTTTATCATCAATCGTAACACACTCCTACATGTTTCGACCCTGTTGGGTCATCTTCGGGGAGAACTTTTTTGTTATCGTTACACTAAGGTTGCACCTTATAGTTGAGTGAGAATGTGTTGTTGACTGTGTACTGCGTTGTTTTCGGAGGTGTGAACTTTCTGCACTGCAGTGCAGGCCGGGACCGCAAAAAGTTCACGCCTCCAGTACGCAGTCAACAACACATTCTCACTCAACTATAAAGTGCAACCTTAGTGTAACGATAACAAAAAAGTTCTCCCTGAAGATGACCCAACAGGGTCGAAACATGTAGGAGTGTGTTACGATTGATGATAAAACTCTCTTTGTACATTTGTTGGTGATTAGTGTTTTTGTATAATATAGTGCACGGACATGGATCACACTAAATTCGTAAGTACACTTGGGCCTTCCCTGATGGGAAGATTCACAACCACATTGCTCCCGTCTTGCTAGACAAGAGACATTCCAGTGTACTTGACGTACAGTCTTTCAGATGGGCTAACTGTGATACTGATCACTGTCTGGTGGTTGCAAAAGTTAGGGAGAGATTGTCAGCAAGTGCAGGAGGAATATAAAAATCCCGTACGTAGGGATTCAGTCTAAAGAAGCTAAGTTGTGTAGAAGAGAATCGTATCAAGTTAAAATTTCCAACAGGTGTGCAGTTTTGGAGAACTTCCATCACGGCGGGACATAAATAGGGCTTGAGAAAATATTACAGGGAATATAAAAACCTCAGTGCATAAGTGTAAGTCATAAGTAACAGAAACATCACAAACCATGCTTTAACGCAGAATGTCCAAACTCCGTATGTCAGATTTACTGGGCTACAATGCTGGTTCCAGGCAGATTAATTCAGACAAACTGAATTAATGTAAGACCCCAAACCAGTAGGCTATTCGGAAACAGAGAGGGGGAATATATGGAAGGTAAGATCTTTGCACTTCAAACAAACAGTAAGAACGCGAAAATTACAGGCTCGTATAGAGGCATTTATGTAAGAGGGGCTACCAGCCTAAAACTAACTTAATAAAAGCTGAGAAGGTAATTTGTTTGTACGTTCCCACAATACTTTGAACACATGAAAGAATCACTTCCAAAAGTTATCGAATGGACGTGGAACTATCGATGTAGGTACACTGAAAATCATACACCTTTGTCACTAGTGCCGGAGGATCGTGCCTTTCAGATTGAAGTGGCCAAGAAAAGTTGAAAAGATATAAACGACCAGGTACTGATCAAATTCCAGCAGAATTTATTCAAACGAGAAACAGCTACAACAATACGTTCTGAGATCCATAAAATTATAAATTCGATTTGGAAACAGGAAGAATTGCCTTAACACTCAAAGGAGTTAGTTATGGTACATACTTTTAAGAAAGACAGTAAACGAAATTAATTTTCACGGCATATCCCTGTTCTCAACTACTACGTACATATAACATTTTATTCAAAAATGTCTTCTCAATTCTAACCGCATAATGAGACAGGATTATTGTGAATCAATGGTGTGTATTTCGACGTAACAGATTAAATACATTACTGCTTACATTTTCTGGAGTCATCAAATACCTGACAAAAACCGGAACTCATTGCAGCGGCATATCAGATATTTACAGACTTCAAGAAAGCCTATGATGCCGTTAAAAGGGACGGTTGCCTAATACCTCACTGGGTCTTTTATGCTCATAAAATAATTAGGTTAATTAAAGCGTGTTTAGATAAAACCTATAGCAAAAGCCGGATAGGAAAAATTTATGTGACACATTTCCTATTCAGAATAGTCTAAAAAAGGAGATACTTTATCGTCATTGCTTTTCAACGTAGCTTTAGAATAAGCCTTTGGAACGGTCCAAGTAAACCAGGGATGGGGAAAAACTGAATGGAACACATCAAGTTCTGGCCTACGCTGATGATGTTGATTTATTGGGTAAAAATTTACCAGAACGTACTCTAAATTTACAGACGCTTTATTGGTCGCTGTGTGAAAAAACTAAGTATATGAACATATATCGCAAACAGAATGCAGGACAAAGTCATAGCATTTCATCCTTTTAAAATATAGCAAACTTCAAACATTTGGGAACGACATAACAAATCAAAATTATGTTCATGAATCAATTAAGATACGATTAATATCAGGGACAACCTGGTATCATTCTGCCAACAATATTTTGTCTTCCTGTTTTCTGTCTAACAATGTAAAAATAAATATGCAAAACTATAATTTTGCCTGTTGTATAGAGAAATAACTAGACCGAGAGTGTTTCAGTACAGGGTGCTGAAGGAGATAATTATGTCTAAGAGAGGGAAGTTTAGTTCTGTAACAATCTGTGTTTTAGAGGGGCAGGTTGTTAGCCTGCCGCCCGACACCCAACCTGGAGGGCCAGGCCTGTTTGTTACAGTCGATGGCCCTCCCAACCTCGCATCGCAAGCAACATACGTCTGCCCTACTTAGAATGTTTTCACCTATTCGTAAACTTTCCTCTGGCTGAAACAGGTTCAGCCACACCGAACTTTCATTCTACCGTAAACTTCTACAGTAATAACACCCGTTCACTACAGAAGCTAGATCACAGATTCCTGATATACTCTGACGCATCCTATCAATCGATCATCCACACTCAGCGTGCTATCTTTGGATTGCATCTGTGGCTGCAGTTGAGGGTTCTAGCGCCTCTTCCGAGGATGAAAATAGGCAGGCAAGCAGGCAGGTTATTCAGCGATACGGCAGAAATATGATATCTGCTACTAGTTCAGAAAACGTCTCCGTAGTTTCGGTCAAGTTGGCCTGAGTCTTATAGTGTTCCTAAACCAGGATGAAAATATGTTTTTCACTGATAATATTGAAAATATTCCAAACGACGGTTTTCGCCGTGACTCTTCGCCACGAATTCAGCCATGGTTACGGATAAGGGTTTCTCAAAGAATGGAGATTAATTCCAAAGACAAACGTTTATATCGTTTATATAGCCCATATTCTTTGGTAAACTGAAGTTATGACGTTCTCTGGCACAAATATGTAAAAGCGATCCATAGACATAAAATTACTGAGACGGACTGAATCTTATCCGTTAACCGACGTATACTACGACATGACAGGCGCACACAGAGACACAAAACACAGATAAACAAACTATAAAAAGGAAGTGTGGCAGATGGCTGTGGGCACCGTGGTGTGCGCTGATGACTTGCGACATAAAACACTACGCACACTACTGAGATCGACGCGTATTTTTATTCACACTTTCAGAGAGAGGTTGCCCGCAGGGTGAAGGCTCACATCGCAGCACATGTAGAGACGCCTATAATGACCACAATTACGCATTATTGTGCGTAACTAACACAAGATTTTTCAGTCACTTCTATAAAATTAACAGCATGCAGTGTGTTTTAATGTATAATCTGGTATGTGATTTTCGTTAACAGGTAAAAAGACTTGTCAAAAAATTAATTTTGATAGAGTGGAAGAAGAGTGAAATGAAGAAAACAAATGAAATCTGTATTTTAACGTAAATTTATAGAACCACAAAGAACGGTTTTGACAAATACCGAAATCGTCAAAATAAGTACCCCTTCTAAAAGAATTATAAAGGCACAGAAGCCATAAGTAAAGCTTACGTATGTAAATTCATTTCTGCAGACCATATGTACGAAATGGTTAAACAGGTGCTCAATTTTCAGGCGGTAGTGTCCGTGCAGGTATAGCCAGAAGGCGTTTCTGCAGCTGGTGTACTCCTAGATCTAATCAGATCGATGATTATTAGATAAAAGTGATAATTTATTTTATCGCTTACCACTGTGAAGTTGATGCAGATAACACCAGCAGCTGCAGCAGTGAGGCAGTCTGTCTGGAAACAGAATGCTAATATCAGACGCTAAGCTTTGCATCTGAAGACATGAAGAAGTAATACAAAAGTATAATCACATCCAAACATATCGGCACCATTACAAAACACAGTGAAAAATAGGGTTGTGTAGCTCTTATCGGTTCACATTCTCTCCAACATAAGTGATTCCTGCTCTATCATTATGTTGTCTGTGTTTTTCTACATTTATTCTACGAGCTTAAAGGCACTGATTTTAAAGTTTCTGTGTCACTGTTACTTCAACTCTATATTACAGGAGACTTGTGAGACATACCCTAATATAACAACTAACTATAAAATGCTGGAAATTGCATAAGCACATTTAACACAGGCCACAGTACCGGAAAAAACTATTAATGTTTTACGTTCCTTGTTAAAATATACACAAAATTATATAATATTAAAAGGGACCTTCAAGAAATAGGATGGGTGGGGCGTAGACTGAATTCATGTGGCTCTGGAAAAGGAAGAGTGGCGCGCTGTTGTGAACAACTGAACCTTCGGGTTTTATACAATTCGGGGAATTTCTTGACTAACTGAGGAACTATAAGCTTCTCAAGAAGAACCGTGCTCCATGTAGTTAGTTAGTTGGTTAGTTAGTTGGTTGGTTGGTTAGTTAGTTAGTTAGTTAGTTAGTTAGTTAGTTAGTTAGTTAGTTAGTTAGTTAGTTAGTTAGTTAGTTAGTTAGTTAGTTAGTTAGTTAGTTGGGCGGGCGGGCCGGTCGGCCGGCCGGCCGGTCGGCGGGCGGGCGGGCGGGCGGGCGGGCGGGCAGGCAGGTAGGTAGGTAGGTAGGTAGGTAGGTAGGTAGGTAGGTAGGTAGGTAGGTAGGTAGGTAGGATGTAAAATATAAAATACAGGAATGGAAAATTCAGGCCTTATGAATTAAGTGACTTGAAGCATTATATAAAAATACGCTCGCCCTATTATTATGTGACTGCAGCAGTTACCAAGTACTTGCCTTCTGACATACCATAAAAATTCCATTGTCCCTGAATATGAGAACATTATCCAAAGTTCGTTTCTATACTACAGCGACATTGCTCCGAAGTTTTTCAAGTATTAAATAAATTCTTATACGCGTGTGTAGTTTCAGGAATATGAAGAATTCACAAAAATTCAAACCAAGCCATTAAAATTCTGTGTTCCAAGAACGGTATTTCTTGCTGCCTACATTACACGACTTGCTCTATGGAAAGGCTCACTGTGGACAAGCTAAATCAGTTTGTCCCATCACAAACATTGTCTCTCGATTAAAGCCTTGTATTAACTGCTTGTTTATAAGGAACGTTGATTTTAAATCAGCATAACCCCTAACCATGGCATTCATGTCTTATTTGGACATTATCTTTCCACAGTTTCAATTTCTGTAATTATCCACTAGAGGCTTTAATAGGGTTCTTTGTAGAGTCCCGATTAAAAGTGCACAAAATTAATTTCGTCCGATTTATTGGCAAAAGAAAGGCTGTTTAAGTAAAATACATACTACAAACACAAAGCAAACTGCTTCTGGGACAGCTAACTACGGAACTGCTTAATCATGTGTTCCCCTGACCTAACGTACACCAAATTACTAGCGTGGCCAGTTGATTCACAAATCCGTGAGTTCTGTCATTTCATTGTCAAAATTCGTAGAACACGTCCCTAGTCGCCGGCATGCACGTCTTCGTAATTTAACAACGGAGATCTCAACCTTCATGCATCTTTGACATATCGACATTAAGCACAAACCTAGCATCTGCTTGTGACAAACATCACTCTCCACAATGCTGAACCTTAAGTCAGCCAATTCGATTTGTCGACAAGACAATCTAGCGTAATATGCATTATGGTGAGGCTAATATGTATCTTTCAGCAGTTGGCACTAGAGATATGGCAGAAGGAATTAGGGGAGGAAACGAATGCCGTGGAAACCTGCCAAAGTGCTTATGTAAATGCACTGGATGTCAAGTCTAAGTGAGGGGCATATACTCTGCCCCCATGCAGATACACAAACCATGAACCGCGTTAACCTGCATGTATTCGGTTGTGTGCCCCACATCTCGATTCTTCTTCTCGGGTTCTGTGCACATCAAGATTAATAAATGAGACGTTTACAGTACCTACGTATACAACGATATATCTCTAATTCTGTCGCTTTTATTTGTCCCGTAGCGTAGTCGGTATAGCGACTCGGCTAGGGCTGGATGATCCCGGGTTCGAATCCTAGTAGGGGCATATTTTTTTCTTATTCAAAATGTTCAGGCCGGCTCTGGCGTCCATCCAGCCTGTACTCAGTGGGTACCGGGGTACTCTTCCAGAGATAGAGCGGCCGGGGCCTGAAGTTAACCAGTCATTTCCAGCTAGTGACGAGGTTAAGAATGAGTGGGGCTATACCTCTACTCCGTTTATATGCCTTAATGTCGTAGCCAGGGAAAACTTTACCCTTTTTTACTTTTTTCGTTTTAATTATCTTGATGTTCCTTTAGAATCTTATAGACGCAAAAGATTCGCAAGGAAATTAACACATTTAAATACAAATTTGTAATATGCATGTTGTCGCCTGTCGTGTTGTTTCTGTAATTTCTTTCCTTTTCTTTTCCTTCCAGCAACTGCATTGTGGCACAAACAATTACTTTATGCTCTGTGAATAATATTGCAAGTAGGATATTAAGCTAATGCCCAAAATAGATCTTCATCGAAATATTGTACCATCAGAAAACATACGCAATCATGCTGGCTACTGCTTATATATTAGTGTCTCCCTCCCACTGTAAGGAGTAAACTTTATGACAGCAAGCAAAACGCTGAAATGATGGCAACAATTCATGGCCTCCACACTGTCCATTTACAGTTAAAACTGCACGCATTCAGACTGGGTTCCTACACTTTTTGCCCATCTAAGCTAGAAAAATAAGACTTCTTGCGTCACAGAAAATACAGTTCTGAATAAAGGCCACATTATTATATAAATCATATACACAAATGGACCAAACTGACAAAGAACTTACTCTGCTCCTCATTTGTATCCGTGTCTAAAGGTAGGAAATTCTGTAAGTTCAGGAGGTCTTGTCATATCCTATTGCGAACTGAATGTGAGCCGGGAACGGAAAGAGGAAACTAAACTATGCTTTTGAAGTCTATTGAGAGATCATTTCGCAAAGCAACGTGATAGGCTTAAGATGTGATAGTGCTTTTACACCTGGATAACAAATTTTCGTCTGGGACTGGCAGATGTACAGGACAGGAGCTCCAGCCTAGCCACTTGAGAAGCAGGGACGATATTTGTTAGAAAAATCCCTTTACTTGAACAAAAGGAAGCTCGCAGGTATTAATTGTGCGTATTTCACTACAGCACTACAAAATAGGTTGCTAAATTCCTTCTCAAAAGAGCGACGAGGGTATATTTTCAGGCCCCTACAGCCCACTGACCTCTGTGGAAGGACTACGAACAGATGTTCCATCCTGACATAATTAAGTTAGGAGCAGGACTTTCTGTGACAAAGCAACTAATGTAGAAGGGTATAATTATAAATGACTGATTTCTAGGCTCAAAAAATGAAATTTATTTTTTTATTTATCACAAACTTTCCCGAAATTAAACCATACCTAACATTATAGCTAAATAATGCCAACATTATTATTATTATTATTATTATTATTATTATTATTATTATTACACATTCCTGTCTTTTCAGGGACTTTCATCAGTAAACTGGAATACAGACTTACCATAGAGAATATTTGCATCGACTTAGGAACTAGAAAGTTGTTAGGCAGAAGCCAGATCTACGTCAAACTGAGGACCGCGTAAATACTCCAAGTTTCCCACCCGGAGTTTTATGACTGTGTGGTTTCTGTGCACACTTGTGCCATAAACATAATTTAACTCAATTAGTCCTAAGACTGAAATACTGTTTAGGAACTGACACTTCTGGGTACAAATATATATGTGTTGATCTGAAACGTTTTGACTCAAAATGTGTACCCCTAATGACATATATGTAAAAATAATTTCTTTCTTTCTTTCTTTCTTTCTTTCTTTCTTTCTTTCTTTCTTTCTTTCTTTCTCTAACCTGTTCTATCTACTCATTGTAATAGTAGAGGGTTATTGCTGCCTCTGCCAACACTCAATACCACGCACACACACACACACATAAAAACACACACACGCACGCGCGCGCGCGCACACACACACACACACACACACACACACACACACACACACACACTGGCTAGCACTCGGCTGAACGAGGGACCGGCCCGTTGCAGAGACCTCTTGCTGACAACACACAACACTCACAAGAGACACACATCCATGCCCGCGGCGAGACTCAAACCCTCAAGCACGGCAAGGGAGTGGTCGTATTCTAGATCGCGCGGCCATTCAACATAGATGTCAACTTATATCCGAACCCAGACGCGCGGAAAATTTAATGGCCATATTTCTCATATTATACGTAGGGCATACACACCCGTATATATATGTCCTTGGCGCCTGAGGAAAATTATTAGATACCCTTTGAATTTCTTGTCCAGAGATTGCGGATACTGCGCGCCTGATGAAATGGCCGCTGCAGGACCCACACACAGCCAGTACTATCGTGGCGCGTACGGTTACATTGTGTCACCTTAGTCACACAGTCCAGTTTAACCTGCTGTGTGTATCGTTTTGCAGTTGCACTCCCTATGCATCACAAATGCCTCTATTAACAGCTGTTAGGTAATTGCTCTCTCTCTCTCTCTCCCCCCCCCCCTTCACATTAACTGTGTGGCACAGGCCTAGCAATGAGCCGATTGCCTGTTCAGAGACACCTTAGTAATAGTTATAGTAATTCTATTTTATTTCTGAAACCTACGGGACCAGAATCTCAACCCTCCGCAGCTGAACAAGATGTTAATGCGTAACTTATACGATTCTATTCTGCAAGGATGAATGTTCCATCCTCGGTGTTTGGGTATATCCTCACACGAAATTTCAAATCAATTGTCGAATTTCACAAAACTGAGTAGAAAGAACATGATATTGGACGTCGCACGTCTTTTATAATTCCTTATCTTTAGCGGCACCGGCACGAGTGTCTTGTGAACGTATGCGGTGTTAACAGAACTAATGCAATTTTGGTTTTATATGCCGATGAATATTAACCCTTTAAAGACGAACCGTATCTGTTTTATATAAGGACTCAGTGCGTACCGCGCTGTAAACACTCTCCACTTCGGTTATAAATACCAGTCTCTTAATGTTTTATAAGGCAAAAGTTGCTGTTTGTTCTGAGATCCGTACAAAACACATAAACGCAATGTGGGCACCACGTAGAATTTTTTAGTGTTGAACCTGGTGGTACGTAAAGTTACCGCTAGGCTTTAAAAGGTTAAAAGATACGGGGCTGAAATTTAAACGGCATAGTGCCTGTAGTGTGGGAAGTTATAACTGTTGCAGTTACATCACATGCAGTACATAATAAGCAAATACGAAGTGCCGTAATTTGCTCCGCTATGGGCTTATGTGGTTACGTCACGTACGATTCTGGAAAGGTAAGCTACTCAAATAACGTTTATTCTTTTGTGCACGCATCTTTGTTACACCCATTTTGCGGCAATATCACAGATTAATATAAGAATTACGACCAACTTTGTCGTAAGTCGTGTGAAATATCGGCGCAAATACTTGGTCTGTTTAAAAAATAATTGTATGAATGCACAAACCATCGTACCGTCCAGGACTTATTTATAGCAGTATCTGCAGTCGCGTTTGCTGGATTCAATTAATAAGTAATGTTAGCACCAAAAATGCGTTAAACATACACATCAGATTTGGTAGTGAACATAGTATAGTTGTATTCTCCTCTTTAACATAACGCTCGATACTGCAATTTATCAATAGAATGTTGAGTTATCAAAGTCACATCTAGTGGACGCAAAATAAATGACTATTAATCACGCTTCCATCTAGCGGACATAACATAAACGACTATAAATCATTATCCCATCCAGCGGTCTTCGGAATAAACGACGATTAATCACATTTCCGACTTCAATTGCTAATTACACTGAGCCATTCATTTAAGCGACGAAACACTGTTTTAAAAAGTTTCCTACGATGACATTCACGACCCATACATTCCGGGTGTCATGCGGCCCATCCTTAAAACTGCCAGACTTTTTTCCTTCCAGACTACCACACGAGTAAACTGACGTCACACTTTAATATTCACTTCGCAACAGTTTCTATTCCAGACTGATCTATTTAGAAAAAACTAAATCATGGACTTAAAAAATTAGTGGCGTAACACACACACATTATTTTGTGTATAATCCCCGGCAGGGGCAAGAGGTTTTCTCTTCTCCAAAACCGTCCAGACCGACTCTGGGGCCCACAAAGTCTCCTATTCAACGGACACAGGAATTCCTTCCCGGATACAAAGGGACCGAGTCATGAAGTTGACCGCTCACCTCCATTTAATATGGCGGTTAAGAATGAGTCGATCTATGTCTCCACTCCCCCTATATCTTTTCATGGAATTGACATGAACCACTTTACATTATTTATACGTCCCACAAGATATATTTTATTTTGTACACAAATAAGAAACAAATTTATTCGTAGCTTACTCCGTAATCGAAACAAAAATGCTTTAACCTTTTAAAGACGAAGCGTATCTGTTTTATATACGGACTCAGTGCGTACCGCGCTGTAAACACTCTCCACTTCGGTTATAAAAACCAGTCTCTTAATGTTCTATAAGGCAAAAGTTGCTGTTTGTTCTGAGATCCGTACAAAACACATAAAGGCAATGTGGACATCACGCAGAATTTTTTAAATTTTAAACCTGGTCGTATGTAAAGTTACCGCTAGGCTTTAAAAGGTTAAGGAATGAGAATTTATGGGTTTATATATACAAATATGAATAGTAAAAAAAAAGTGTAAGGATATGGCATGGATTAATCTAAGAAGGGTTTCTGTAAAGATGGCATTAAAATTCTGAGTTCCAGAAAGGATGTAAAACTTTTGACCAGCTGAAACATTATTAACTTCTCGAGAAGGAATGTTTTTCGTACCAGTAAGCAGTTAGAAGGAAGCAGCTGCGTCATCTAATTGAACATGTGCTTTACAAATTTGACAGGAAAGCAGCGAGTCAAGGAAAGGCCAATACGAAAATGACATGACAGCGTCTAAAATAATAATGAGACATTCTCTTTGTGTACACAAAAAGACTAACACACAGAAGGCAGACAGTGCAGATGTTCGTAAAGCACAACAATTCGTCACTTCGCACGAGAATACACACAATCTACACCACCGCTTTTCCGAGTCTGTGACTGGTAGGGATAGATACCAACGTTTTCAAAACTAAATTTCTACTCTCTTTCAAACCACCGTGTAGAGATTAAATGATAGTGTTGTAGAAAGTACAGCACACAACTGAAGTCCGAACTCAATTTCAGGGCAGTATATAGTCGTACGTGTAACGGCCTAAAGACTTCCTCCTACCCTCAAATATTAAAACGCCTTTTCTTATTCACGAATAAGGCAAAAGGTTTCGATTACTTTGTAACTGCCTAAGACTCCAATTTTCTTGGACGCAACGCCGCGCAGTGCAGTAGTGTTACTGTGTACCTGACTAAACGGCGTCACATTAGAAAAGAACACAGTCTTAACTTTTCTCACAGTCAGCACTTGAAGTCCAATATTTTACACTTAAATCACACCCTTTCTAGCACAAGACTAACAATACACCTTTACATATCTTCAGGCTTTCACGGCGACTAAACTGTATAAAATATTCACGGGCTGACAGCCGTGTCAGTTGTTTAAAAACACCCGACGTTTCAGAGACCCACTCAGTCTCCATCGATCCCTGAGGATGGAGACCCACTCAGTCTCCATCGATCCCTGAGGATGGAGACTGAGTGGGTCTCTGAAATGCCGGCTGATAGTCGTGTCAGTTGTTTAAAAACACCCGACGTTTCGGAGACCCACTGAGTCTCCATCGATCCCTGAGGATGGAGACTGATTGGATCTCTGAAAAGTCGGAGGTTTTTAAACAACTGACATGGGTATCAGTCCGTGAATACTTTATACAAAACACCTTTACGTTTATAATTAAATTACTGCATTTTGTGTGAAACCATCATACTGTAAGCACTGCAGTTTCGCATTACACTTAAAGGTTACTAAAATACTATTACAATGTGTAACGACTGAAGGTAAATTTCCTGTTAAGCTTCTCAAAGCTGCGATTGGTAAATGGCAGCACTATATCAGAGACATTTCGTCTGGGAAATTATACTACAAATGATGCATTCACAGTAATGGATGTTTCAGTTTGCATAGCGTTTGTAGGCCAACGGACAACTTATTTTTCTGGAATGTTAAGTGTTAAATTCGACTTAGGTAGCACACTTGTGCACGAATATATCATTAATTGTTCACAGCACAGCAACGCTTCTAAGCACCCAGAAAATTGCAGATGAATGCAGTGAAATACTGGAACTTGGTTTGAACCAAATAACATACCTTACTATAAGTCAGAAAGTTCATAGTCCATATTCCCATTCCTTCTTGTTATCTTCCTTCTTTCCTACTTTACTTTCATTATCTCCTTCCCGCTGGCCCCTATATTGAGTTATAAAATACATTTTCCTGGCCCTCAAATTTATTAAATTTCCCCTGTCCCCCTTTACCCCTCATCCCACGAATTTTCTACTAACGTATCCGACACCCTCATTCAGCTAGTCATCGCATCATTAAAATACCCTTGTCCATCCAAGACACGTCCCGTGAGTTCTGTAACCCTACAAAGAATATTTCGTGCTACTGGTCAAAGCAGTAACGGAACTTCGGTTCCGATTTTGAATGTTTCCTTTCAACAACTTCAGGCGGTTTCAGTTAGGTCCCTGTGTACAGGTTACGCATTTTCTGTTGGTTTATATATCTGCTACCAGCAACATGTGCTTTTTCGCCTGTCCTGAAGTTTAACACAATTTCAGTCTTCAAACAAATAAATCTTTGTTAAAAAGTTTATTAAAATTACTCAGTTACATTAATGACATACGTGGCTACACGTGTCAGTCTAAGCCATCATCCATCACCATCAGGCTCAGTTAAAACAACGTTTAAATCATTATGTTCATTTTATTCCACACGTGTCACAACACGAGGTCAATAACATAATATTGTGCATGAACGTTACCCAGACGTCTGTTACACTGGCATCATTACCACGTACATTTTTCCTAAGGGCCCAAAAATAATACAAGAGCATTGATAAACCGCTCACACTCAGACAATGGTTTCGCATCCCTAAGTATTTCAGTACTGTGAGTTCAGCTAAAACTCCCAAAATCGTGGCTTAGTTTGCTTTCATGAATTTTTCTTTTTGTAGATACTCTTAATAATTTGTTAAAACCACACTACCTTACGTTTAAAAAAAGTCATTGTTGTTAATGCCTTGCTACTAGGTTCACGTACACTAATTTGTGTACAGTGTTAATTGTCACAGATTTGCTCGTGGCACTTTCCCTTACTAACTGAAATAATTCACATGCATAGACACTAACAGTTGGCATCTCGATTTTATGCGCATTTACATATTTACAGGTTCTTCACACTCGCTCTGAAAATCACTGTGCATTCTTTCAGGTTAGTAACTGCCTGGCTGACACACATCTAACTTAGGAATAGCATCATCATTACCATCACTAAAACTTTAGTATCCCTATTAATAAGAGTCTCATATCTTACAATAAAATGTCACCCTTCGTATACTTCACATCAAAACAACATATAAAATTAAAGACACAGACAGTGTACACATAATCTTAACATCGGTGCGTTCTCGTAAACATTGTTGCAATGGAAAAGCAAAAATGCCTTCTCAGCGTATTGTTGAGCTAAATGCCACTGCCAAAAATATACGATATTTAACGATGCACAACAACGCTTTACTGGAGAATTAACGACACCGGCAACAATAAAACATACTTAGGTCTTTACGTACAGTGCCCCATGTTTCTGTCCGATTTTAGAAACAATTTGGATTTGCTCGACAGATTTGCGTAAATGTCCCTAACATCAATCTCGACGGAAATCCGTCGAGGGGAAGGGGCGCTGATACACGCTGACAGACGGACAGGCAGACAAAAGGGCTCTACGAAGCTAATAGGCGCCTTCCGCAACTACGTGAACGCGCCAAAAATAACAACACGCCAAAAAATTGTCTTTCACTGCGAATAATACATATATAATTCCTAAACACAAAGACACCCGGTGGGAAAAAGTCTATTAAAATGCAGCAGTCTTCAGAATATAATTTGTAGGTTACTAAATATAATCAGAATTCCTCACATGTGTAACGCGGCATGGAATATGACAGGCAAAAGTGGCGCTCTGGAACGGCAAATAGGTGAACCGCTGCACAAAGCCGCCTACTGCTACTGGAACACGAAATAAAATGGAAATGTGTACTGAGACGGCAAAAGGGGCGTGGTATTAATGACGTCATTCTCACGTCTCCATTTAATGAGACAAAAACCACACAGCATCCCACAAACCTCAGCCTGCAGATTAGGAAACAAGAGAGGAACAAAATCTTTGCGACATTTGAGTTCCTGACAGCGGTGCTGAATATTCAAGTCTTCCGAGATGTTACGCAGATTCGACTGTCAGTTACCGACGTTCTTGAACAGCGTAGTGCTTCCATTCAAGAGAAATCGTTTAATGGACTGCCTGGCCTTGAAGTTTGAAGCACCACGCCCCGCCGAAGAGCCGGAAACTATTTCCCAGTAGACACGGCGTCATGTTCCAAAAACTTGAAATTTGAACAGCATCGTCCTTTCTGATTCTGTTATCTTAGTATTATGAAGACACCGAGAAGATATGCGGACCACTTATGCCTATGACATGCATTCAAGGCGTACCGAGTTATAATTTCAGCAGTAAAACATTTTTAGTTTATTCTCACACAGCTTCCTACGGGCTGCATGCCTGGATAGAATCCCGGTGGGGGCGAGATTTACCGTGCCAGTCCAGACCGGGCCCGGGGCCCAGCCAGCTGCCTGTGCAAATCTAGAAACAGGTTTAATAAACTTCACAAACAGTAAGACGACACTTTAACCTCTTAACACAAACGAAATCTAGTGAAATACGAGAAGCAAACATTCCTTATTTGTAATTAAGCTTCTAAAGACGAAACGAAATAAATTAGGCTGAACATATTGTTTATATTAGACCTGCTTAATATCACGGCTCGAACAGATACACTGATATTGCATAGACAAGATTTCCTGAAAGCATATTAAAGCGTTCGAAATAGTGTATCACACGCATACTTTACAGACATTTCATTCTCGAGGTTCATTCATTTCCATCATACCTACCGTCATTAATAGGCTCAGTTTAGATTGCCTTGTGCTACAGTCTTTTAGTCACAGTAATATGAGAAATAATAACCGCTTTTATACCGTATATAACCATTCGTATGTATCCTTATTTGATCAAAACAAATGAAGATAATAGGACACAACAAGCTGCGTTACTGCGTCTTTGAACGACTTATTCCTTTGAATATAGTTCTGCGTGAACATCACTGTAGACACGATTGTAATGTGATGAGACAATTTAAAAGAATGAGTAATAAGAAATAATTCCAAACTTAATGACCAGCTGCACATTTAAAAATTAAAACACTAAACGTCAATTATCCGACAACAGAGCACAAACTTAACAAGATCGACACCCGGCAGCCGGACAGGTTAGTAAAGTATTACCAGTTTGATGCAATAATGCACATCCCTCTGGATCCGCAAGAGAATTAATCAACTGTTGCAACATGGACGCATGATGCCCATTACTATAACAATGGAAAGTGATTAAACACATGACTTCAGATGTGTGCACTACTGCCAGGCAGAACTGTACTCAAGAGTTAATACTACAATGCCCGATACACTCGCACCTCTAGAAATGGTCAGTACTGTTAACCTCCTGTTAATAAAATACGATGTGACTCTGAATTAAAGCACCGCTACATAGCAGCATAAACCCGGGGAATATTGCGTATGAGTCTCCATTATTATTTCAATGCCAGTAAATGGCGGTGGTAAGCAACACAAAATGTACGATGAAAGCACGTGAAACTAACAGAGACAATAATTATTCCATTTAAAAGTGAGGCTTAGGAGAAAATGTATGTATCCTGCACACTTTATAACGTACTGCGTAACCAACTGGCCCTTCAGCTACGATGCATGGTTTTTATACGAATGTTAATGAGGACGCTTACGAATACGCTTTGTACATGCAGAAAATTCTTGTAACATTTCAAAGCGTTCTGTATAGAATATCCAAACTTAGAAATTTATTTTTAAATACAGCATGTTAAATATATACAAAATCAATGACATATTTTACCATAACACTAGGTCTCCTTCATTTACAAAGTATGCACATTTAAAAGCAAGTTCGGGTGTAGAGAAGACGAGTTATGTTTCTATTTTTCCGTAGGGCATGTATTTCATTACTACAGTTTCCAAAGTTTGTAACGCTTATGATGTGAAAAATGTCGTGTATAAATATCCTACTGTCTATGTGGATTCATATTGGTCTAATACTAGTTTAGTTAGGGTTACATTTCTTAGATACTTAGTGTTTTCCCTAGTCTGACAGTTTAATCTTTTGCGAAAGCGGTCGCAGAGAAATTTCGGCGTCTCTAAACAAGGCTCTACACTAACAGAAAGCTGCACTAATACAGAAACTGAAAGTTTCAAGCTGTACGTGCCGTGTGGCTTGTTGATGTGGTGTTGCAGGGTCCAACTGCCTTTATTTACTTTTTCTGGTACAAGCATATGAGTTTCGGCGTTGTCTATGCGTAGCTGGCATCAAGAATACGTGCACAACGACTGACTAAATATGAGTGCAGGGTCAAGAACAATACGAGGCCTGTACGAAACAAGGGCACTGAAGATGACGTTAAAACGCCGAAACGCTCATACCTACACCAAGAAACTTGCATAAAGGCTGTTGGACTTCGCAACACCACAACATGCAATTTCACGTGTTTCCGGAGTGCTTAGAGTGAAAAGTCAATTAAAATGTGGAGTTATTTAACCTTATTTAACACAAACAGTTCTCAATATGGAATATAAGCCAGTACCTCATAAATAGAATTCCCCAGTACTCTTACTGAAGTTCAAAAACGCAATATAAAAACCCGTACAGCACAACTTCTTTCACTATACGTATGTAGACGTTAAAAACATAAAATGCACACTACGTGTTTCGTCCCCGGTTCAGCCTCCTAAGGTGTGAGCAGTAGTGAACCATTTAATATGGTTCACTACTGCTCACATTATTTAACATCTAAATATGCATAGTGAATGAAGTTGTGCTGTACGGTTGTTTTGATTTACGTTACGTTATTGTTACGCACAGCGGGATGGTAAACATTAAAATTATTGACGTTCAAAAACCAGCCAGCCTGAAAGTTAAAAAAGTGGGCAAAGTAACATAACTTAAAAAAGTGCAGGAGCATGAGAACTCTCAGAGGATACCCTTAATTTGACAGTGTTGAATCAGTTCTGATAGCCACACCTCAGTCAGCAACGAGCACTGGAAGAAAGACGAGGTTACATTATAAATCTAACTGTACTAACAGCAATTAAACTGAACAAACATGACAAAGAATATTGTTCTAAGCACAAGCGAGACGTAACACTAAAATCTCTCACAAAACAGAAATAACTGCTTACAATCTGGTCTGTAATGCCTGAAACAATTCTTACTTTTCACTGTACGGCAATACGTACAATAATAACGCTACCCGCGCTACAAGCCATGATATCCTCATGGAGATATGGCTACAAACATACTTTGTCTTCAGCATTAGACCAAATATACTCGTTAGCCTTGCGACTCGGTTGCTGTACCCCCAGAGAGAAAGCGCCCTGTATGCTTTGGATAAAATACTCGGCGGGCCCGCGGTCGGTTTAAACGCTGTGACAAAAGTGAATATGTGGAAATACTCACTTTTTGAAATTTACCCATCTTCCAGGCTATAAAAAATGTAAAAATTAAATTTCGGACAGAGGTCATATTTCCGTTCTCTGGTAAAAAGTATAGGAAAAGGCCCACTCAGTTGGACTCGGTATTAACGCTATTCCCAGCGTCCGTGCGACGTATGTGTGGCAGCTATAACGATACGTCTAAGGTCAGATAAGAGTAAGTGAGCGTAAGAATTGTGTCAATGACCATGAACAGCTAAGGATAAAACATGCAACAAAGTCAAATTAGGTACCGACAGATGAAATCAAGGACTTTATTTCTACAACAATAATTCCGAAGGAAACAAAAATCGATATGGCCTTACCGGTAAAATCAAAACACCCTTGCTTGGATGGTAATTTACTACATACGATCCGTTACACATTAGAATCAATCACGAATATTTTTATCTGTATTTTAATCAATACTATGTACCTTAAACCACGTTATTCTTAAAATATAATATTTTATATCTGTGCATTGTTTCAGAAACTTCTGTTATATATCGATGTATCTACGCTTTGTAATATATCTCCCTGCAAATGGCCACATTGGTAGCCGAAACATGTAGGAGGTATACGGCGTATATAATATTTTAATACACTTATGTGCACTGGGTTAGTTTTGGTATCGTATCTAATTGCTCAGTGTACGGTTATGGGCCATTTAAAATTGGTTGCAGTAACAAACATTTGAAAACCATACATTAGGACTCGTGATCAGCTCAGTAACTATCAGGTTTCGAAATATGAACCTGCAACAGCGAGTTAGTTTCGTGCTGTTATTATTTTACTTATTTGTATTTTATGCCTCGGTCATATTTCTGTTCAGAAGTCACTTCCTCCATCCCCAATGACATCACACATTCAGGTTCCTCTTCTAGTCTCCGCATTTTTCCACTCGCTCGTATTTTATAATTCTCCAACACCTTCGCCCTTATGCCTCCATAGGTACAACGCGCACCAAACAACTCCAGGCCTCTCTTCTTCAACAACAGCAAAGACAGCAGGTGGTCTACTGTGTCAGCAGAGCCACTGCACTGTCTTCGCGACGACGGAAGTTCTAACAACACTCCACACCATTACTTCACTCCCACCTACAGCACAAAGTCAGCCCAATTAGGCACCGAACTAAAGCGAACAGCCTGCAGAGTTACACCTCTTACCAACTCCGAACAAAGTTGAGTAGCTTCAAAGTGCTCGGAATTGTCCGTTATATTGTTCATTCTTTATAGGTTAACTTCCCACCAGAGTGGCTCCTCGAGTAGCTAAATCCTTTGGTTTCCTTTGATATCATGCATCCCGTTCTGTTTAGAGTTCGTTGTTTAAAGTAATTATATTACTGCCTACACAACTTAAATGTAGTTACGTAAGTCTGTATTTACATCAAACAGCTACATGTTTCAACCGGCGTGTGGTCATGTTCAGGCTGTACACTTTTCACAAGATTTTAGTTTTATAATCCTCTTCCAACATACATTCTTGTTTCTGGAGGCTGAGATCTCGATCTTTACATAAGTGCATATAAATATATGTGATTTAAAATTTTCTAAAAGGAAGTAAATATTGACCCTTTAAAGACGAAGCGTATTTGTTTTATATAAGGACTCAGTGCGTACCGCGCTGTAAACGCTCTCCACCTCGGTTATAAAAACCAGTCTCTTAATGTTTTACGAGACAAAAGTTGCTGTTTGCTCTGAGATCCACACAAAACACATAAACGCAATGTGGGCACCACGTAGAATTTTTTAATGTTAAACCTGGTGGTACGTAAAGTTACCGCTAGGCTTTACAAGGTTAAATAGATAAAGTCTCCAAAGATTTCTTCTAGATGATTAGTAACGCATGTTGATTAAGAACGAAGTTCAGATTTTGAAGGTACGGTAAAGAATATGAACGCTCTCTTCATGTATTTTTATCCATAAATGTGCAACTTCCGTTTTCTTAGTTGCCAGCGTAATCCTCCGCATGCTACAGGACTCACTGGTTTTTCGTCTGTGACTTCGTGGAACATACGATACGTAATTTAATCAAAAGTTTCTCTACAGGTGATAAAATATTCTGGAATTTTCTTTGGCCATCTATCTGTTACAGTAAGGAGGAGAGATGCATCAGAGGAGCGCCACAACAGTAATACTATATCAAATTCCGAACCAATTGATGCATGTTTAACTGGGATATAGAAGCAGAGAGGAACGTGCACAAACGTACCAGAGCTGAGTGAGGTGTGAGAAAGCTGTTTCCAACATTTCGAAACTTATAAATTATACATAAGATGTAACGAGCTAGCTTCGCTACTGTGCTAGATGCCGGGAACAGCTATGTATGATATTAACAACGGTACGTTGTCTGACAAGGCATACCGCCAGACCATATATTCATTAAACTCATCTTCCGAAACTTCTACCTCATCAAACAGGCTTTCTCTTTGGTGGACTTATCTGACAGCAGTTCCTTTTAACACGGAGTTTGTAAACACACGAAAACGACTGAAATTCGACTTACACAAGAGAAAACAAAACAGTATTCTAACACACCTGCCACGCTACCCGTAAGACACACGATCGAGAAAACTTTCATGGGATAATTCAAAGTGTACTTCCTTTTTTGAACTGTTTATAAATACGTATTTTCCTAAAAAAAACCGTCTTCTTGGACTGCTTGATCCTGGAGATCAAAGAGCTGCGATCTTCCGAAACGTCGATAAATGTTTAGCATTTGACACGGCTTAACACCCATCAACGTTCGCATCTTCAGCAACACCGCGACCAGAACCTCAAATGTCACAAAGTCCCCGTTACTTTGCAACTGACCCATTCGCCAAGGAGACCTGACACGGCCTTTTTGTTTCCGCTCTGAACCACTTTCGTGCGGTGCACAAGCCGGTTTCCGCAGATGAATAACGTAACTGCTCTCGTATCTTTGTCTGCATTGCGAGACTTCAGGCTTCCGCCGCGGTGTAGCTGAGGTCTTCGTTCTTCTGGGATGTTACATGGCGCTGGTTCGTAATTAGTTACCGACGATTCGAGACAAAATATCAGCCCCATTTTCAAGGGTCAGACAGTAAAGGATGACAAGAAATTCAAAGTGGACGATAAGCGTTCGCGTCCACTGGCATGCTTTACACACAACAGCATAAAATGTGACATTTGAGTCTTTATATGACAAGCAGATTTAGAAATCCAAAAAGGGAACAGACTCAAAATCAGCTCGTTAAAAACGTTGCTTGCAACGCTGAAAGATACATCAATGGCAGAAAATTTGTATTTTGTTAAACTTTTTTTTAGAGCGTCAAATATTTTCAGACACCCTGCCCTTTCTCAGTCTTGAATATATTCAGAGTGGAAGGGCGGGCATTAAATGTTCTGTTCAGTCGCTTTTATGGGACAGTGAATTTAAGACGACTTCACACCTCTCTTGCCATATACCACTCGACGTGCTCCTCCCTTCCCAAATCACATCACGTGTTGTTTTAAGATCCTACAATTGGGGAAAGGTTACGATATTTCCTTCTGACGTTACTTTCAACGTGGCAGCTTTAATTTACGTAAGCTTGGTGCCGACAACGAAGTCGCGTTTTCTTCATATTTTGAGAGAAAGAAATATTATCTGGTTAACTTTTAAAACATTTCTCTTGTATTGTTCCTGAAAATATGGAAGCAGACAGCGTGAAACTGAATATCATATCGTGTATATATATACACACACACATAAATACATAATAGGGAACCTGCCTTGCGCGCGCACGCACACACACACACACACAAACAAGCAAGCAAGCAAACAAACAAACAAACATTTATATTAAACTTGCTTCTCCTCCACACACACTGTGGACAGGGCGATTAATATTATACAAGCAAGTACAGAAATTTAGCGGTAAGAAATTCATAATCAATACTGAACACACGCCATTTTAAGGAGCAATTCCAATTTCACATTTTAATTAATTTGAATTTTCTCAACAAATTTTCGAAAAAAATCAAATATAAAATTTCATAAAAATCCGGCCAGTGGAAGCAGGGCTGTTCCATGCGGAGGGATGGACAGACGGACGGATGGGCGGAGGGACGGACAAAGAGGCAGACATACAGACAGACAGACAGACAGACATACAGACAGACAGACATGACGAAAGCTAATCGTCGCTTTTCGCAATTTCGCAAACACGCTTAAGAAAAACCGACCAAGCATAATAATTAGAGAAAAATTTAGAGGGAATCCCTCAACGGGACTGGCAAACATGGCCCCACTATGGCATGTACACATACGACAATCATTGACGCGTAGATGACAACGTTCAGTCCAAAGGCCAAGAAGAAACAAAAGATTTTGACGCAGCGGAGAAGAGTGATCTAGTGTGAATATCTGCTATTGATGGAAAAGTAATCACCTGCAACTTGGGTCTTATGAGACAGGGTACGTCAGTTGCTACCACTGTTGACTTAATGCCATTTTCTTATATTATTTTAAAATAATGCCCAGCATTACGTTTTTTCCCGCATGTGAATAATACAGACATCAGTTTCGCCCAGTTGTGTTTTGTTAATGTTGTGGCTACGTAAGCCTCAATATTCTTGAAAATACGCTGCAATGCAGTCACAGGATACTTACATAAATTAAATTATCAGTGGCAAAGTCAATAAATGTATATAATTTAGACCTGTTAACAAAGCGGTTAATTCTGTTTAGTGAGTTTATCGCTCGTGTTTAAAGAATCATCGCTAACACTTATACACCTTGCATGAGAAATGCTGAAGCTTGGAACGTTCAAGCACATGGTGTTTGGACAGTCACAGCTGTATTTCACGGGATTATGTGTAGGGATAATATTTGCCTTTAGTAATGTTCTATTATTTTGTATTTCCTTAACACCAGCAACAGATAAATACTGCCAATTAAAATGCAAAAAAAATATTCATACATTTCGGGTCCACAATAAAGACTTAATTATTCAAGTGAGTAGCCTTGATTCTCCCTTGTCTTCACTAAGATCTCGCAGGTGATATTTACTTCTCCCGTAACGAATTTCAGCTTTGTGTCACGCTAAAAAGCAATTCTAAGACGTTATCCATCATCACACGTGTCTACACAGAATAATCTCGTTTCGTATATATACCATTCTGTCATGTTCTGAAAACCACATATAGAAAGTACTCGCACTGCTTGTGATCACTTCAACACCACGGGACTCTCTCCTTGACCAGGTGATACTTGTTAAGCTGGTTAATAAATGGCCCAGGTTTCACACAATTCAAAGATTCACAGCCACGAACAAAACTGTTTGAAGGAAAGCGCAATACCACGACGCGTGGCAGGCTCAGATCCCCGCGTGGCAGCAATACAGACGTTGAGATTTTACATCTTCGCAATGGTGTAGTGGAGGTCTCTGTTTTCCTAAGTACGTACGTTACAGTTTTTCAGGTCTCTACAATGGGTGTTGATCAAACGGGCTTCTGGGGCTTTTCCCGTGAAAAATAATGTTGACTCGACGTTTCGGAGGAACGTGCTGCCTCCAATATCAAGACAGCTGAATTTGGTTTACGTGGATATCGTTCCTTCTTAACATCTGAACAAACTTAATACTCTACCATCGTTTGAGAAATAGGGATGTTCTTAACAGTTCATCACCGTTAAAAATATTTACATTACTCACTGGCTCAGTCCATTTACAACTACTCTTTACTGTTTCACCATCTTCAAGCTTAGGACTGATAAAGTCTACAACAACACACTGAGGACAGCAGTTCCCGCTGGTGTGTGGGCATGACCACTCAATACGACAGTGCAGTACGCTGCGGACAGCAGTTCCCGCTGGTGTGTGGGCATGACCACTCAATACGACAGTGTCGAGAAAGAGAAGCAGATATACAATACCTCGTTTCTCAGGACAGCCGCATTGAAAGCGGAGTTTTGAGACTTAAAATAAAACCAGTGTCTTGATTTGTTTAAAGCGTAAAAGAAAGAGTCCAATTTGGCCTGTAAATGAGAGAGCCAAACATGGATATTTGACTGTGGCAAATAATTGAACTAAGGGTTTGATAGAAGACTTTAAAGCCAGATTTAAATAGTTAAAGAACACGAAAAGCCTTTTCTGCGTGTTTACATTTCCAAGCAGATGTTCTTGTTCAAGCTCACACATTTATGATAAATAATTTAAGTGAATATTTTTTATTGCATCTCCCCTGCACTTTTATTAACACTACCTTTCTGAAAATAGTTTGCCTCATCCTCAATAATATGTCACTGTACTGCGAGATTTCAGGTTTTCACCTAATTATAACCCTGAAGATCGAGGTACTAAGCTCCTGCGAAATTTCGATAGCTCTTTATCTGTCGACACGGCGCAACATTCCGGAATCCTTCGAATTTTATGACGTTTCGCTGCGTAAATTACGTTTTTTGTGACAAACTATTTCCGAGAAAGTAGTATATTTTCCATACCAGCCGATCCCAAGGTCCATGTGGTCTAAGGCGTGGGTCTGCGGCAGCCTGGTTGCTAGGAATGCGGGTTCGAATCCCGCCAGGGAGCATGGACGTCTGTCTCTTGTGAGTGTTGTGTGTTGTCAAGTAGAGGTCTCTGCGTCGGGCTGATCACTCGCCTAGAGGAGTCCTACCAAGTGTGATCTGTCTGCATGTGATCGTGAAGCCTCGACAATGAAGAGGCCCTGACCCATTAGAGGCCGTTGTGCCATGTAAAAAACTATTCCAAATCAAAACTGAGCAGCAAACGTAGGATAAACGCGCGCAAATTGAATTAAGCATTGGCTTATGGACGTGTATATTTGTGCCCCGTTTAAAGATAAGAATATGTATCTTAGACCCGTTCAGCGATCCATGAATTCTTAGGTGCATATTAGCAAAAAACTGCCAGACAGGGTGATCGTGTAAGTTTCTCAGTAATTTGAACGTGCCCAAAATGCCTTGTGAGCAGAAGGTCTAACCGCGGCGTCAGAATTAAATTAATAAAGTAATGACAGTCTCTTATGAATGTACATAACGCATTTTTGATTCATGAAAGACGATACGAACATGATCCAAATAATTAGTCGCTGGTTGGTTTACGGTTTCTAATCACTGAGTCAATGAAAAGAGAGTCGTATTTTAAGTATTCGTAGGACTTGCATCGATCGGTCGATGGATCTGTCACTCGGAGCTCGAGTACGAAGAAGTCACGGACAACAGACCAGCATGAGAAATGAATTACGGACGGCGAGAGTTACAAAAAGTAAGAATAAATGGCGTCACTGTGTAAAAAGGGAGACATCAGAGGAACAATCGATTGTGGTACCTTGCTGGGGTTGGGGGGCGTTGCAGTTTGAATGGAGTGACGGAACGGACATCTGAAAGAAGAGTGGCCCATTTCGAAGATTGAAACATTGCACTGTAGCCCTGCTTCCTAAGGACATTTACTGAGAATGGAACTCTGAAAACTTGTGCAGGATAATCAGAGGATATAGTAACAGGCAAATATATCTCATACATTGGGTTTAACATTAAGTGCGCAAAATGAAGGATATGTAATAGAAGTATCACGTCCGTTATGTAACCGTGCGCTGTGTTCCGACCACAAAATCGCTCTAATTATTTCGAATAAGTTTCGAATTTGCAGTTGACATTTATTTTTCTGGCAAATGTTTTCTGCTCTTACTGTAAATCTCATGCTACGGTATAGAAGTACGAGTTTTAAAAATGCTCGCGGTAATGGTATGACTTCTTAAATAGCATCTTAAGCGACATTTGATTACAACACCGCTAAAACAATTCACTTTATAAACAAGAACATTTTACTACGAAGTACACAGGTTATAAAGGAGAAACGAAATATACTATTAGCTCGAAATCGATTGTTTCTGGTCCTTCTGCTTTATCATTTCCCCTTATGGTGTGGGCGGTACTGCACTGGTTTAGTACGAAGCGCAGTGGTCCTGGTAAAGAAGATGAAAAATTTTGTCTTTGCAAAATTTTTAAATGCCCTTTGACAAAGTGACTAACTTGCAGCTTCAGAAGAAGTCTGATCCATGGGGATATTTCATTGCCCAGCTGAACACTATTTCAGCTGTAACTTCCACTGCCTTATCTCCACCAATGGAATACGCAAACTGAAGGAAAGAATTGGAAAATTCTTCCAAAAAATTTATGCGCACTTTGCATACCTTCAAACTTAGGTTTTAGTAAGAGGAATTACGTCATAGCTGATGATTTATAACTGCCACAGAGTCCAGGCACCTACATGAGAGGTTGCCATCTGCAGTTCACATATAAAAAACAAGAGCTGTAAATAACCGACGCAGATGAAATTTAGAACCAAAATCAATTAAAACTAACTACAGTCATGTGATATGGGTGTCAATTTTCTAGAAGTGGAGGAAGTGGTGAAAGTCAAAGACTTACCAGCACCCCTTCGTATACCTTCCCGCAGACGAATGGAGGAACGACACATGAAAACTGATAGGACACCCAGCCAATACAACACAGGTTAGTGTACATTTTTTGTGTAGGGGAGGGATAACAAACTAATGCGCATTGTTATCCGATTGGTAGATCTCCAGAAATAGCGCGCCCTTCCGGAAGTTTTTGCTGTACAGAATATTTGTAGTTTGGTGGAAATGCAGGACATTACATGACCGATCACTTCTATCACTACTTCTTAAATCTTTCTTGAAAGAGATCAAGAGGCCGAGAGATTGAAAGTCTGATTCAAGAAGCGGGTGACCACACAGGATGTTGTATGGGACGCTGGGAGCGAAGGGAAAGTGAAAAGCGCGGGAATGAACGAAATATCAAATGGAATGAAGTAGGATAAAGAAAGAGATGGAAAATGAGACGATGTAGGAAGGGAAAGAACCTTTCACAAAAGGAAAATACGGTTGGAAAATGTGCGAAGGGGGCGAAGGGATTGGGGCGTTCCAAACACTGTACCGGAGAGGGATGGTATAGAAGTCGCGGGTGAAGGCACGGCAGAATTGGAAATGAAAGGGGCTGAAGGGAGGGTTTCCGAATATAAGAGGAATTGGGAGAGGCGATGAAAGATTGGGCCGGGTTGTGTGTGTCAAGTGGAAAGATGACCCCTAGGTCAAACCGTCCTTGACTAGATGAATTTCTTCTGGTTCTTTTCATCTTACGTCTTTTCTTTTTTTTTTTCTTTCCTTCTTCCCTTGCGTTTTCATTCTAAGACGAAAAATGCAGGTATAGTCGTTTCAAACAACACCTGACACAGAGGAGTCAAGTGGCACTTTGCGGCATCCCACAAGTTTCATTCACTGCTTCTACATCGTTGCTGGCCCGATTAAAATTCCGAATAAGATTCTGCCGAATTCTCGTTTTACATTTTTTTCAGTACCTTCATACAAGCGCCATGATATGAGGTGCGCCTATGAGGTTCTTATGGCAGTACCTATGCAGATTACTGTTTTACAGAATGTGACATTAGTGTGGTAAGCATGTACCGACATTTTGCAGAAACTTGCTGCCTCCATTTTCAGGACATATGGAGAAAGCAGGTTCCTCAGAAATGTCAGTACATAAGACAGTGTTCTTCAAGAACTACGTTCTAAAATAACTGCCTGGCGCCCGAAGTGGTTTAAATTCTAGCTGTTAAAAAATTATAAAATTTAAGATAATTCGACGAAAAAGTGGTGACAAACTAATATTATTACCAGAGTAACCAATTTTTAAATATTATAGCCTCATTCGATATGAAATTGTGCGGGTTGGTAACTTTTTACCAGCGTTTCGGGAAGCCTGCTGCCTCAATCTTCAGAGTAATCCAAGAAGAATTGTGACTGACTTATAAACCAACTTTGTGTTTGTTCTAGATAATATTACATCCCTTTTTTTTTAGAACCGTTTCTTTGTTTCTTGCTTACACATAACATAGGATGCGTTGCCTGGTGCGAAGGCCAACAAGCGCACTGACTAAGCCAACTGAAAATTAACACACTTTGCGGCAAAACTTTTGTGTTGTCTCCGGGAAGTAACTTTAAGTAGGCTATGCTTTCTCCCATCTCCGTAGAACGCATTGAATGTTCTGAGTTGATAATGTGTCGCTAAGTGATTAACAGCCTTAGCAGTTTTCCTTTCTACGTGCAGAAATTGGTTTGTCCATACCATGAGACATTAACGAGTAAAATTTCCAGGTATTTTATGCCAGTTCTCTTAAATAACTTGTTTACAGAATTAATTTTTCCTTAAACTGTAGGCTACTTCGTACTTAGCTTTCGAAATAACACTGGCGATAATAACTTCCATTGTAATTAATATAAGAAGAGGGTGATGAGAAATGAGAAACAGTTGTTAGTGGGTCAATCCCCGTTCAATTTCTCATCTGCAAGTCATCAATTTCTCTTAACGCTCCATCACTTTATCACGAAGAGGGACTCAGTTCATTGAATAATCAGCCATGAATCCCCCTTGTCTTCACATGGAACCAGAACTCACTCCACTTCCAAATATCGCTTTCATTATACCTTAGGAACGTGCGGCAAAACAAGGATTTATTAATGAGTACTAACAAGCATTGCGCATTGTTTTGTTCCTAACAGCGAGTGTTGGCTGCTCAAACAGAATACAAGTACCCATGATGTTTATTGCATGTGACTCTTTCATCCGAAGTGCGCAGTGTCCATAAATAATACACCAAATTATTTAGCGCCCTGTGTTGTTACTTCCTGTTAAAAGTTTATGTCCGTGCACGTTTCTATGGTCCTCACAGCGGTGTCCACGATAATTCGTTTTCTGCTACGTGACATCACGTATCCTGGTAAACAGTTACCGAAATTTCATAGGAGCCCACATTTCCAACCTCCTTTGGTTACTAGTCACTGAAAATGGAAGCATTACGCTCTTGCGAACGCCGGTAACTCTTTTACAGTGTGCATGAGGTAACATCCCAAAGGAGTACAGTTTCAACGTTTCATGTTTTTTATAAGAGGCTGATGGTGGCCTACTAGGCCGAAAATGGTTTCTCGAAATCTCTAAATAAAGAGAAAAATAAAGTTGGTTGTGACTGATTCTTTTTGTGAGATCCCAAAGGACCTTAATATTGTCTGTTTTCCGCCACTTGGACCTAACACAGACGGAAGAAACAGCAATACAAAAAATTTCAAAATAAGGATCTCCGAAATTGTTTTACATCAAATATTACTAGGCCGACCAAATCACGCAAAATAAGATGGGATGGGTGATCAGCTCGCACAGACATGACATGAAGTGCATAGGAAGTTCGAGTTGGCAGCTGCAAGACAGGGAAGATACTACTAAAATGGGACTTAAAGCAGGTCTACGAAGATCGGCATTTTTTTCATTTAATAAAAATTATGCCAGGTTCCAATGATAAAATTTGCTGGTCCTTGTAACCGTTCTACATGGTGCGACAGTTTTATTAGGTATCAAAATTTATGTTTGGCACGGGGCAGATTTGTTTAGATTTCGTAATTCTTTGTAAGGGTTCAAAAGAAGTGTAACGCCTTTGTACACCATGTAGAGGGGACAATAGAACGTCAGTTTATGTCGAGGGTAGCAAGCTAGCATGGTCGCCTTTTGGCAATGTCAAAATTTATGGGTTTGGAAACTCTTGGAACAATCTGATTTCACGCTTTGACAGCTTTCGGACGTTTAAATCTTGTGAGGGTGAAGACCATGTTAGTCATGCTTGCACATTTAAAAGATCCAGTAAGACGCGTGTAACGGTTTATACGAGTTACGGCACGGGCAACATATTTAAATTATTATCAGCCAATGACGTGACAGCATTCGAAATTTTAACTTTTGGACCTATAGGGAGAAAGCAAAATTAAAAGTTAGTCAATTATATACGGTGGGAGAAATTTGAGACTCGCATGAATTTGGCGGGGATAACAGCAACCGCGTTCTGACGCCGGGCAGTTGAAAACCTAAAGGGCATTGCATTCGGATGCAAAGGGAGTTAAATTCTTGAAAGAGTTTGTATACGGCAGTTACAGAGAAAAGTGATAAAAGTATTAGTGCCGGGTCAATGAATTGAAACAAATTGACTGTAAGTTTATCATAGTGATTCTAATAAAGGCGACAAGGTGTATAGTGGTTAAGTATCTGGCTCAAAAAAAAAGGTACGTAGTGTTCATTAGTTGTGAAAGTGTTCCTGCGCCTCTGACGAAACACTTAGATTCCCTGAGGACAGGGGTGGTTCTACTGGGAAGCTAGAACGGGTATATCCTTAAAACCAGTAGAACGTCCGCACTCGCTGGGCCACGCTCAGCTTAACAGCTCTGGCTAGTGGAGTTAATAAGTCAGTGAAGGATAAAAAGAGATGTGTGCGCCCATATCTTTCGCCAAATTAGACGCCGCATCTTGATCATTTCTGCTTTCTGGTGGACGTCGTTCCAATTGCATTCAGTTGTAAAGAACTATCGAACAAAGTATGCGACATGACACGTTGTTATGTGCTTCTGAGTGGGATAGTACAATTTTGGTATTATTTGACCGAAACGAATAGGCTCATATACCCACAAAGCAGACTCAAGCAACGAAATACCAATTACCTACAGAGGCAGCAGTCACTTCAAATCCTAATGACTTCCTTCTATATATTGTTTACACCTTCACTCTCTTTAGGGCCAGAATATGACGGCAGAACAGACTCTGTTGATCACGCGATGAAACGTAGGAAATCCTGTGTGACACAAAATACAGCGACCGCCTATTACGATCGTTATATGTACTGGTTTTCTACACCCGCCTTTACAGCAGAGGTGTCCCATTCTTCTGCCTGATTTCTTGCTCTCAAAAGGAAATCGCTTTATCAGATATTTTATTTCGAAAGAAATTTATATTTTGGTCTTATGGGTTGTGGCATCCTAAAGTCTTGTCAGGGAGAAAAGAATGTTGCGGAAAACTTTCTACGCCCTGAAGGTAGAGGCCGAAATTTCTTCCGGAACATTGGCATCTAACAGTCTACATGGCAGCACACATCAGAATATCATAAGTTTATTTTTAGGGTCGTATAAACCTCAAATCTCAAACATTCTTAACCTTCATGAAAAGTTAAATTAAATGCGCTGTTGTTACACAGTTGTCAAATGACTAATAACCACTCCAGATGCTTTACGTTCATAGCTTTACATTATTTCAAACGACAGTTCATGAAACCAGTTCACGAAATCATCATCTGCACTGACTTTGAAACACATACTGCCTCTGTGCGTCCAATCTCCCGAATTTAAAATAAAGATATATACAAGTACTCTATATTCACTAGAGGTTATAAAAACAAGCACCTGCACCCGAAGTGTATTCCCCTGCTGTGTGCTCGTGTGTCTGTCAGACTGTCAAGCTGCATCATTCAAGTCACTTTTCCTTATCGCCTGATGGATGTTGGATTTGAAATATTGCAAAGTGAAGCGTGATATCACGTAACTGCCATTGTCTTGTTTGCCTAAAAACTAATTTCAAACTGTCTTCATTCTCTCGGAAACTCATATTCCTTTTCGAAAATTCCAAATCCCTGAATCCTGATAATTACATGGGAGATTTGTTCGTATCCATCCTGCCTCACTCTATCCCCCACTTGTGTTACGAGAATAATGAAACGACAGAGAGAGGAAACGTTGATAGAAGAAAGTAAATTTGCTAGTGTTGTGTTCTCTTGTTGGGAACGTCGTCTGTTCCAGCCGTGCCGTGTTCAATGTGTTGTACAACAGCAAACATGTAGCAGTAATACTCCATCATCTCCATCGCACTGTCTGACTCGTAGTTCCGATACAAAAGGCGTGCCTTCAGCTCTGCCGGGAAGCCTTACTGACTTACACCGTGAAAGACGTCTTGAAACGGTATGTCTAATTCCGCGAGGCAAAGGAGCCTATTGTTGTTCAGCGGGACAAGAAATTCCCCACTTTTTAATGGAAAGGGAAGGAACACTATAGTTTTACAAGCGCCCACGCTGGACCCTATTCTGAGTCGTCTGAATACACTGCAAAACTCATTTCTTTAAAAGTCCATCTACTTTCCGTTCGTGAAGATTATCTCTCCCTTTTAGACTTTTCCTGTCAAATTTTACGTGACGTGTTTACAGTCCACTTGCGCGGTAAAGTCTTCTGCTGAGTTGGTCGTCCGTCCTAATGTACCTGCTCGTAATACCTGGTATAAATTGTATTTGCTACTTTGTGCCGACCAGTTACTGTACCGGTAGTTCTAGACACCAATCCTCGTTAAGCAGTCAGTCCGAACATTGACTAAGCCGACAGGACAATAATTTTACTGAGCCTCAAGACGTATCCTTGTTATTTCCTTTAAATTGGTCACGACAGCCTGCGTCCAAACACTTACCTCTTCAACAATGGTTGTCATATTCATGGTCCATTTACTTTCAGAGTTATATTATTTTCAATGGTACGAAAGAAGTTCTTTTGTATTCTAAAACAAATGACGTTAATGAATTAATATTATCATACTAGTGTTTCGAAATAATAAAATGATTCTTTCTCCCATAATTTATGGTAATAAATCTCGGAAACAAACGAGGACAGTGAATGTCGCCTATGCTTCCCTTGCAGCAATATACAACTTGGGCCCTACAAGAAAGGCCAGAAAAAACATTCATGCAATGCTTCTGTTCCTTCACAGGAAGCATACCACTTCTTCTCTTTAGACTAGGAGCCCGCAAAATTAGTGCGAAAATTGTTCGTCAACGGGTTATATACATTCCGTGAGGTCTACATTTGCAAATCAGCTGACAAGAAATACTTCGCGCCATTTGATGGCGTGGGAACAAACACAAGCACCAAATCTTCACTACAATACCTAGGACCAAAAACGAATATTTCCTTATTCAGATGCTACACCATTTTTCTCGGAAGACGGGTTAAGTCCACTCTTCACTATATTTCCAACTTAAAAAGTACACGCAAGAAATACAGATTGATATGGTACATTTATACAAACAACAGGGGAATTTTTATGTCTGACTGGGTGTATAATGTCATTCTTAGACCCGTTCCATGGAAGTACGTAGTCTTTATTTACTTCCACAAAATGGCGGCTTGGCGTTTCAATCTGTGCAATTTTAGGCTGATGACTTATTTCGCTGTTTTAATTAAACGCATACCAAACGTTAAAAACCCAGTGTCCCATCTGCTAGGGTGCAGGAGAGTTCGATCCACAACTCAATGAACTATCATTATATATATACATATATATGTACCTATTATTTACATACATGTATGTGTTAAGAAGAGGAGGAAAAGGTATGTACAGGACAAAGAAGAGGAAGAATACATGCAAACGAATATTTCACACTGATTTCCAAAGTGACTGTCTGCTAGTAATTTAACAATAACATATTTTTGAGAAAACAAAATTCCTTAATATTGAATGGTTGATAAGAGCGCCGAGTGTAGCAGTCCTACAAGTTAAGTTGCTTCTGCCACTTCTATCAAGCAAACTTTTGCTTCTACAGTTGCTTGGTATTCTGGGTATAATTGTACCGCGCGCAGTAAGCACAATGGGGAGTGATTTCCATAATTCCTTCTGTCTAGCCGGACAAACAAGCGACACGCAATTTATGAAACAAACATGGGTAATAATTCATTTCCTTCCTTCCGTTACTCCACGCAGATATAAAGCATATCTCCTTTAGCCAGTGTTGTGACTTCGTGAACTAGTTTAATACTGAAACAATTAAAACGCCAAGTTTAGCGCACACCAACACCAACCTCTCTCCAGCCGCAGTAGTTACGTTCCTGACCATCTTCACGGATAAAAAATTCCTTTAGACGTTTGAAAAATTGCATAAAGCGACAAGTTGAGCAACATGAAAAGTCACCAAAGTCTAACAAATAAATGCTTACAGATTTAGGCGAAGAACATGATGTTCTTTGTCAGATATAGCCATAGGTTGCAGTATGTTACAGGACTAATTATTCTTAATGAAATAAAGTAGGGCCAGATTCAGCTGATCTCAGTGGATATTAAATTTGGTGCAGCTGATATTTCCCGTCCCTGTGCAACGTACATCCGTGGAGGGTGCAAACAAGTAACTGGATTCGCAAAAGTGGAACCTAATGGGGAAAAACAGTTGGTAAGGGATTGCTGTATTATGTTGGAATTGTTCTGGAGATATTACAGCAGAAATTTCACGTCCCGTTGAAGTTACCGTGTGGTTAAAAAGTCTCTGGAATGGTTCTGAGACACGATTACATTAACTGTTTTAAAGAAGAGTTTGTAAAATGCACGGTACAAAAAGGATGAATAATAAAATGGACGCGAGAACACTTTACATACGTCGTATTACTCCTTCCTTATGAACCGGAGGTTCGGCAAACTACCTTCTTACTCAGACTGTGGAACTTAACATGATTTACTATAACCTTATGCAACCTCCAAGCAATTGTGGTTTCAGTTTCATCACCTTCGTTCACACATTTGAGGATCCATAAGCTTTAGAATCTCTTTTTTACTTAAGCGACAACGAATGTTTAATTGAGCTTCCATTACAATTTTTCTTTAGTCTATATGAATGAGAAAAAAGAAGTCTGAACTCGCAGCTAAGGAAGAAGTATTAATACTGTAATCAGCAGAAAAGGGAAGTTTGGGTGTCAAATATCTGCAAGAAAGTTATAGACACAGAAGTTTGTGAGGGTCATAGAGAAGGACAAGGATTCCTGCAGGACAAAAGACTCAAGACCGTAAAGGAAGTAGCGACGAATTTATGTCTGCGCCAAGCAAACCAGTTCGCTTCCAACTTTTAAAAGCGTGAAGCGCCGAAAGGGAAATTTATATAACATAACGGGTTTACTTTCGCGAAACTTGATGCGGATGGCGTGGGTAGGGGTAGAATGCTGGAGCATCTATAATAAAGAAAGAGGGGAAGATAGAAAGAAATTAATAAAGACAGAATGAAAGAAAGAATAACCCATAAGAGTTTGAACAGACTTTTACAGGTTAATTCAAAGTGCTGCGTCGCGGCAATTCTGAATCCTCGCAGGGATCGGCCGTTACTGCACGGGGACGTGAACAGAAACGAAGTGAAGCACATGAAATTGTTAAGACGAACAAATCGATTACAAAGAAATTACAGCGAGCTTGTAGGTCTTGATGAAGACGAAGGCTAGACCGTAAATATATGACAAGAAGATTGGCATAGATAAATAAGCCAACTAGGTACAACGCAAGAAAAAGTAAACTGATGTACAAAATATGTTGAATAAAGTAAAAAAAAGTAAGGGAATGTTTGCGTGAATCCCGATTCCCTTCCAATAAATAAGAAAAATAAAAACAAAAATAAGATAAAGACAAAAGGGACTGAAATGCTTGAAACAAATCGATGCTCTATTTGACCGGAAGCGGAAGGTAGGGGTGGGAGGACGAAAAGAAATAAGAATAGGATCTAAAAATGAACTTAGTCAGCAGGTTTTCCGGCAGAGTGCTAGCATGTGGTAAATTTGTAGCCCTAAGGCCCCAGTAGAAAAACGTGAGGGATCAAAACAAGGGTTCAGGCAATTAAACCATTACTGTTGTTGTCCCTATGAATGAAAAACAAATGTGTCTCGAACGTTTGTTTTCATAGACGGACGCAAAACTGCGTTTTGGGAGAGAGTCAAAATTTTTAAAAATTTTAACTAGACCAGAATACAGTAACAAAAGCGTATGAAACATTATCGCCAATGTAATTAAATATAGCATGTACTTAACCATCGAGAAGTGCGGTATAAATTATACGTGTAGAGAGACAAGACCCCGAATGGAAGTAAGAAGAAAAGAATGGTAGAGTGGTAGAGAAGTAACAGAAGCTACTAGTTATCTTACAAACGACAACATAAACTATGCGACACTTCACGCTTTCGCAGCGGCATAGCTGATATCTTCGTTCTTCTGGGATGTGAAAATGCGTCACTGAGTAATTGGTCCCCAGCGTCTCCAGACGACAAAGTGGTCGAAGTGCCCAAGAAGGTTCGAAAGGTGATGCTGGGTCGCATCCCATAAGAACGAAGACCTCAGCCACATGAACTATACACACAAATAAATGCCAACGGCGCTGAAGGCATGAAAAAAAATCGCTAGACAAGTCTGTATTCTATCAAGCGGCGTTGATGTTTCAGACGTAAAGAGACATGGCCGTCATGTTTGTTAAGCTGTTAGTCGGCATCTTTAACCAGTATATTTAACATCATTTAAACTTAATTTATGTGGAATCCATCGTCTTCTGGATATCTTAGCGGTGAGGGGCACACAGGGATCCTTCACAGCAGACCGTCATTGAATTAAACGAAGCACTTCGTAGACATTTGCACAGATAAGTAATGTTAACCGCGAACACTAGGTGACGTAGCAACTATGGTGAAAGACGACTAGGAGAGGAGCAGCCGTCAGAATCTTCCGACTGCGACGTTCTGCGTCGCGCAGTGTATTTGGTGTATTCAACGCCTACCCAACTACACAAGTTACCTTGGCGACGATGTTCAGTTCTTGATAATAAAAGCTTATAATTTTTCAAGACTAATCGTCCCACATATATCACTTTCACACCGAATTCTTGTTATGTCAAGACAGTGATCAAATAAACGAAAGAAACAGCAGATGTACTAATTTACTGTGAACGACCGCCATAGCATTGTATTTCTGGAACCGCAGCACATTCTGAAGAGGTGTTAACCAGTTACAACGGATCCTGCTAACACTATCAGCTGCTATTCGATGAAGCTCTATTACGCAGAATAATAACATTTAATACGTGTCACTACAAAAGGTTACAATATTTCACGCTGGAGGGGGGGTGGTTGGGGGAAGGGGAGGGAAGCGATCAAGGATAGTTCCCAAGACGCCTTGACAAGTGTGTCTACATTCTACACTCAGCTCACTCACAGTTGGACACTGACTTACGGAAAATGAATTTAAAAATGGCAGTAGAATTAAGTGAGTTCGCGTGATTTTTAAAACATTTACGGTACAACTTATTTGTACTTACACAAAAAGAATACACAACTGCAGAGAGAAAGAAATAGAAGCATCAATGAAATGAAGAATAAACAGTCAAGAAAGCAAGGGAATAAACATAAAAAGGAAAAATATAAGAGAAAGTGAATATGGAAAGACAAAATAAATACAAAAAATAAGAAAAGACGATACCAAAATAAAACAAAAGCAAAACAGTACAAACAATGCTCCAAGATGTGTAACACGTTCGAGAACCTTGGGCGATCGGTGGGATGTTTTCGTAAACTCAGTTTGCACTTTTATCCCATTCAGAATCGGACGTACGACAACAAATACAGAAAAGTATTATCGAAACTGGGGACACTTAGTAGTCAATGCAACTGCTAACAGTAACGCCTAAAGGAGAGGGATATAAACACAAGTAAACGGAAAAAGAAATACAGTTGTAACATTTTTATGAGAAAACTCCGAATTGGGTCGAACGAGCTTTACGACTGCTCTTCTGAAAGCACGAGATGAAGACACAAAACAGCACGCTAAATCTCATCTTCCAATTTTACAAACTTGAAACTATGAACTGCGAGTCTCAAAGGAAAGTAAATAGAGAGTGCGCTAGAAGCAATGTTAAATCGGATAAAGAATTAAAACTAAAACGAAGAACGGTGGGAAAGAAACCGATGACACCCTTGAAGATAACCGACCTACTACGTGGCTTATCCCCGGCTGAATTCACGCGATCGCTTTCAACGACACGGCACATCTTACTAATCCAGATTTCGCTATCGGTTCTCACACTACTTAGTAGAATCGGCCCAACTTTCTCTCGTTTATTTTGAGTCTAATTTAAAGACGAAGATTTACTTTTATGTGCTTTTAGCTTTTATGTCTTCATTATTAATGTGGTTGAATCATTTATTGCGATTTAATAATTGTGACAGTCACCGAACTTTGAAAGTTAGTCATCTAAGCTGTTTATTTGTGAGATTTTCAAATCAAACAAATCTGCTAAACATATTACGGCTGACGTAATACGTACATATATATGTGTGTGTATATATATATATATGTATGCATGTATAGGCACATGGTATAAAAAGTGTCCCTGCTGCACAAGATAGGTCAGGTACTTTGCTGCCTCAATAACCGGAATAATCAGTACAAATACCACACGGCACTTTCACCAAATACCGGATTATATCAATCAAAAGCCCTACTTACAATTGTCAAGAAATAATAATATTGTTAGTTTCTTGCTTTTACAACATCCTTTCGAATCTTGTCGTTATGTAAGAGCGAACAAATTGCACTGGAATAATTAAATTATTTCTAAAGACAATTTTATGTACATCTTATCAAGGCGAAATTCCTTTAACAAAAACATTACTTATTTATGACGTACATACACAGATATATACACTACGCATTCCTGTTAATCGCTGTACATTTACACTCTTTAAATGACTGAAGGCAATGAAATATTTAGTTACAGAAGCAGAATACTTCGCAACATGAAACAGTAGACATTCCTGACAAAACTGCGCATTTTCCTGCAAGAGAATCGCAATTGTAGACAGCACATCATCAGATCCTTCCCAAGGTCTAGTGCCGGCTTCTTACCACGGAGATCGGGTTCGATACAAGACCAGTTCACATGGTATTGCGTTGGGCATAAAGTCACTTAGACAAATTTTTCTCCCAGTACTTCGGGGTTCTTGCCGTTACTGTCAACCCACCGCAGCTCCATGCGCTAAACGAAACACTAAAAACAAAACATTAGGCTGTGACTTCATACAAATCTGAGCCACATCAAGGAATGTTTGATACTTTTAATACACTTTAAAATATTCATAACCTTCTCACATGTCCATCCTAGAGCTGAAATACGTGACTACTTTATTTCTTATAACACACCGTAAGTTTCAGTCTTCCCTCTTCTCTATTTCTGAGGGAAGGAATGAAAGTGATGTTATTGTTGTGACGTAATCAATCACATGGAAAGTACTGGATGACCTTCTACTGTAAGAAATCATCTGTAACGTCGATAGCCTACAGACAGCGCCGCCCTACGGCCGTAAGGAGAAACACACACAGAGATAATACTCGTATAATACATTAACAGTGGGACGGAACACCCTCATATACTGAGGATTTATCGGATCCGAGAAAGCAAGCTGTGCAGCCGTGGAAGATATAGTGGGAAAGTGAAGGGGGGGGGGGGGGGGTCACTGGAGAGTTAAAAAACTAGTTACAAAATCTGTGAAGCATAGGTGTAAAAGATTATAGCATGTAAACATCCTTCGTTTCAGAAATTGATATTTGGAAACAAAGTGAATTATTAAAACGGTTAGTGTCACTGTAAAGTTATAACTGCTATGAACAAAAACGAATAAAGCATGTACTTAATAAATAGGCTGCCAAACGCACTCTACATTTAAAATATTTACATCATCCACAATTCAAGTCCCGAATAATTACAAGTACATTACATTATGAATATCACAGATATGTTGAAGATACAACACACATAATATCCATAAAAAAGTTTTCCCTGTCCACGCTATGAAGGTATCTTGGGGGAGCAGATTTATAGCGCCACCCATTCTTAACCTTGTCACTAGATGGAGGTGAGTGCTTAACTTCACGTCCCAGCCGCTTTACTCGTGGGAAAGTACACCGATACCCATTTAACAGAAGGCTGGGTTGGCCCCAGAACTGGTCTAGACGTTTTTTGAGAAGTCAAACATTTACTACACCTATCGGGATTCGAACCCCGGGCCGTCAAGCCCATAGTACAGTCGCTATACCGACTACACTAGCCCGGCTCCCCGACATACATATTTATTAACTATTAATTATTAAGTGTTAAATTTGACAATTTCAGTCCTGAAACATTTTTTGACCGAGTCATACCACACTAATCATACTTAACACTACGTGTACCAATACACAATAAACTGTAATGATGTGTACGTAGCTGTGGTTGTAAAGGAATATGTGTGTTCGGCTAGAGGGATGCGTTACTTTCGTGTAAGAGCGGCTAGAGGCAAGCATCTGGGAAATGCATAGAATCCCCTCACTTTCTGACGTCTGAAATACATACACCTCCTTTTACTGCCCACTTCCACTGAATATATTTGAATATTTATTAGACTATGTCCAACCCTTCTCGAGTTCTAACCCGCCGCAACACCTCTTCCAACTAACCCTCTATAACTGCTAAGCCAGTACATGTTATACTGCCGCCATCTCTCTACACGTACATATAAACTCCAAAGCTCTGTCCGCTGCAAACGTAACTTAATTCTCCCGTGAAAAAGTTAACTCTCTCTGTTGTACTCCAAATACAATCCTTGCTAAATATATTTACCGCATTATTGACAAAGGTCTTGAGGAAAACACATCTGCTGGCGAATAATTATTATAACATAGCATGTGGGAGTGTGCGCTGAATTCAGGTGGTTCAGGTGCAGGGCCAGTGGCAGGATCCATAAAACGCGGAGCATGTCATGGAATGACTTACTGTTTTAATAATCCCACGTACCAGCGTTTACCAAGTCACGCCATATAATAAAAAACAGAAAAGCAGACACCTTAATACGGGGGTCTATCTTAACGCGGAAGCGGCTTACAGAACTCACAAATCCGCTCACAGCTGTATTCCTGCATAGCGACAACCAAGACCGCTCGCTCCGCAGTATTCAGTACCGCATTAACGCGTCCCTGCACTGCGTAGAGCGGACGACATCAATCGCTGCACAGCGACCGATGACGGCATCCGCTCTGCCGTACTCAGTTCCACGTTAAGAATAACTCTCTGTATAAAACGTAACCTTTGCCAAGCACGCTCTTTCAAAAACCTCTCGAGCTCAATATTTAATGAACTACGCCCAAGCCAGGCGCCTTACAAAAAAAAAGGGGGGGATTGCAATCTCGTCACATCCAACCTGTCAATGTTTACCCAAAGCGATTTTTTACTTCGACAGTGTCTCTATTTGCCGTCATTAAACGTGTATGGCCTTAAGTACAACTGCTCTTTGCTCTCAGGCACATTTTGGGACTCAAAATCATAATGCTGGCTCCTTCACACAAGAGCGTGACTGTAGTCAGCACATACACGTACGTTCCTCCCATAATCGACTTGTTACTGGCAGCTCTCATGCCACAGCATTCACCAAATCCCTCTTGTTCACATCACATAGCAGCTCTCCGCTCCAGCTTGCAAGACAGAATAAAAATGAAAAGCCATAAAATTTAACATCCTTGAAATCGCGTACACTGTTTTATAAAAATCACAACACCAGGCTTAAAAACGTAATATTCAAAGTATAAGATGTGCCTATGTTTCTGCTACTCTACGACCAAAGAAATTTATGAAGAAGCATAACTCTGGACACTACACATCGAGATATAGAATGCTTCAACTTGTTTGTTCGCAGTTTTAGAGGTCGATGATTTACTTATTTCAGCTACGTTATTAGATAAAGAAACACCAGAGTCAGAAGAACCCACCGTGTGTCGGCAAATAGAAGTTGTGTCACTATGACTGTAGAAAACGAAATAGGACACATTGCCAAATGAACAGCACAACGATACCAACTAAAAAAAGAGCAACTAGAACTAAATTTTGTAGCGAGTAAAGAAATGAGACAACAGATACGGAAATGTTAAGAACGTCATATGAAGTTAAAAAGAGCGAGAAGTGTTTATAAAACAGATAAAACACTGAGACCAATCAGAAAGCTGTGCGATGATCTAAGGAGACTGTCAGCGTTGTGATTATATCATATTTCACAATCAACACAGAACTAGCTAGGGAGTCTGTCAGTTGTTTGATTAGATTGCAGTGTACAGTCAACACTGAACCTTCTACCGACCTTGACCATAATCGCTATAATGCAGGAGAGTCCTGTACATACACAATTTTATCCACTTCAACTGCCAGAAAAGAAGGCCTAGCTTCCAACTTAGGTTTGCACACTATGCTCTCATGTTACCTGCAGCACTACATTCTGAACATCGCAGGTTTAAACAGGTGATATATGTATGACACCGGTGACAAGGAAAAAAGAAAATATTATGCACGGTCTGCAGTAGGAAGCGAGACGAGCCATGCGCCCTAGTCACAAGACTCACTGTGCTGTCGTTATTCGGTCGGTCTACAAATCAATGTACATAAGCACAAACATATGCAAACAAAATAGGTTAAGTTGGATCTGCCCAACACTTTAGCGCATTCAGCCACTTTGAAGTACCTGCATCCTATCGATATCCCCGCACGCGAGACCGCGTGAGGCATGGAACAGCAAACGTGTGAAACGTCACTGTCCTTTATGAAGTGATGTTCATAACAGTCCGCTACTGAGATGGCCAGACTCTATGACTTCGGACATATTACTTACACCTCTTTTAATAACACCCTGCCAAATTTTCGCAGTGATCTCTTTCATTCGCGTTTGCCGACCGAAATTTTGCATGCACTTCTGATACACTAGTGACGTCCTAACCATCACACGCTTTCTGATTGGATCAAATTACTGGTACGAAATTCCTTGTTATTTAATTTTCCCTACCACTCTGCTAGTTGCTCTCTCTTACACCCTAGGTCCCAACATTTTCCTGAGCAGCATGTTCCCAAATTTACAGTTCTTGGAGTACTCGAATCCTGAAAGGGGACACAGCAAAATGATACCCCGGTAGTTATTTACCAGTCCGCACGACGTTATATCCCAAATACTGAAATGCTCATAATCAGTGTTCAATCTTTGAGGGTGAGAGAACAAGACTTGTAACTACCAAGAGAACAAGCAGAAATATAATTTTTTGCACAGCATTTTAGTCGTAGGATAAAAGAGAAGAAAATACATGGAATGCTTTGTACACTTAATCTTTTCTTATATATATATACATACATATATACATATATATACATATATATATATATATATTGCGTCTTATGATAAGTGCAGCAAAGGTAGATTTTAAAGAGAACTTTAGTACAAATTCCCCGAAATTATTCGCGAACATAATTCTGATTTTTTCATGTACGTGTACCCGAATGTCAAATCACAATTAAAGGCACCGACTCCGGATGACTCATAAAGCCTGCTGTCCTCTTGTAGGTTCCGAGGCCTGAAACATTCTGTTGTTAGAATCACTTTCTTTAGCAATATAACTCTACAAGCTACCAGCACAATAACGGTCACCTCATTCGCTTACTGAGAAAGTCTCGTGCACAGGTGAGGAAGTAATCAACCCCACAAAGTCCACTATCTTTTTTATTTCTTGTAGTTTCTTTATTATTATTATTATTATTATTATTATTATTATTATTATTATTATTACATTGTCTCCTTTATGCAGGTTATTCACACTTATACACCTGAAACAAACCATGTTTCTAGGGTATACATTGTCGCAGCTATTCTGCGCTTACTATTCATGGTGCACATAACGCCGTCTTCAATATCAAACTCTTTTGTGTTTCTACATTAGCACTTTCCAAAGTATGTGTGTTGTGCCCAATATAGCTGTTTTCTGTAGTTCCTTGACTTCGTGCTTTCCTGATACGCTGCTCAAGTATTTTCTGAAGGATTTTGAAATGGTTCCAGTTGCCGCTATTACTACTGGCGTCACCTTTGTTTTTACATTACACATGCGCTGTATTTCTATTATAAGGTCTTTATATTTTAGAATCTTCTCGGCTTCTTTCTTTCTTACATTCCCGTCTCCCGGGATTGCTACGTCAATTAGCATACATGTTCCTTTTTCATCATCCCGGATTATGATGTCTGGTTTATTGTTGGGGATGGTTCTGTCGGTTTGCACTTGTTGATTCCCTAATATGGTTACCTTGACCACTTGACTTGTTTCTACTGATTTTGGTACATGTTCACTGTCTAATTTTATACCTATTTCCTTACATACACTGAAGTGTAGTTGAGTGCACCCTCTATCATGTCGTTTGATGTATTTTTCTTTTGCCAGTATTGGGCACGCTGATGTAATGTGGTCTGCTGCCTCCTCAAACTGATGACATAATCTGCATTTGCTGTCTTTTTCTGTTTGTAACATTTTGCATAATATTTTGTTTGTAGTGCTTGGTCCTGTGCTGCCACTATTTCACTTCCAGTTTCTGCCTTCAGGTCTCCCTTCGACAGCCAGAGGAACGTGTCTTCACCGCTGATGAGATGTTTATCTATGCTTGTAATGTATTGGCCATGCATTACTTTGTTTTACCATTTTTTCTTTAAGGACTCTTTCAATCTTGCCTTTGTGTTTTGTATTCCATCTTGTTTCATGTCATTATTCTCGTCTGGTTGCCTTAATTCATCTATGATCTTCGCTGCTGCTCTAACTGTTGAATTCACAGTTGGTTGATTGCTGTCGTGGCTTTTAATAACATTTACAAACTGGTCTTCTTTATACCGTTTGTCAAGATATTCTGCAATATTAATTATCTCTGTTTTATACGCTGCTTCAATTTGTGACAGGCCTTTTCCTCCTTCTTTCCTCTTTACATACAGCCTATCTATATCAGCTTGTGGGTGATACAGTTTGTACATTGTTAGTATCTTCCTGGTTTTCCTATCAATTTTTTTAATTTCTTCTACTCTCCAATTAATTACAACAAAACTGTATCTTAATACTGGGACGGCTAATGCTCCAATTGATGTAATTTTTTTGCATTTAATTCAGATTTCAGTATCATTCTTAATCTCCCGGTGTATTCCTTCTTCAGTCTTTCTTTCATTTGCTGATGTTGTATGCCGTCACTTTGCTCAGTCTCAAGGTACTTGTATGTCTTTCCCTGTTCAAGCTCTTGTATTTCTCTGTTGATGTCCACCACTAAATTTTGCGAGTGGACTAGTTTTCCTTTCTTAAATACAATCTTTGCACACTTGTCAAGGCCAAATTCCATGTGGATATCATCACTGAATGCTGTAACTGTTTGTATCTGTTTTTGAAGCTCTTCTTCTGATTTACCTATCAGCTTCAAATCGTCCATATAAAGCAGGTGGGATATTTTTTATCTCTGTTGTGTTCTTCATATCCCGTGTTCAGCCTCTTCAATTGTTCTGTGAGGGGGATTAAGCTAATCCAAAACAGCAGTGGTGATGATGAGTCTCCTTGGAATATTCCACGTTGTATTTCTACCTCTTCTGTTTCTATTAGCTTATTTTCTGTGTGTACGCGCATCCTTGTTCTCCAATAACTCATAATTTCCTTGGTAAATGATATTCATTATTATTATTATTATTATTATTATTATTATTATTCTCTTTAGTATTTTGTGTTTTGTATTTGTGACGATGTGTTTTGTTTGTGTCTTTTGAACTGAATTCAATTAAATTGAATTGTAATTGTTATTAGGGATAGCTGTATATTCAATGTAGTTCTGTTTTGATTAATGATTTGTTATTATTATAACAGATTCTGCGTTAATCTGTCACATTCTTAAATTAACTTATCTGTGTCTTTCCACTTTATAGGGGTTTTGCCCCAGTACTTTATGTTACTTATTTTCTGCAATATTGGTTTTGTTTTGTCTGTCTAGTGTTTTGCTTTTGTGTATTTGTACTATTTTGTGTTGTATTTGTGCTCTTGTGCTGGCATTGTAATTGGCACTTGTGCTGTTAAGCCTGCACATTAATAAAAACCATTGAATTGAATTGAATTATTATTCCTACTATTACTATTACGTTTTAAAGCTAATCACTCAGACGACTGACTGGCTCGAACGTGATGGGCACTTGGCCACTCACGGTAGTGTCATCAGGGACAGTTGGGTGGTTTTACTGCCACAAACAAAAGTGAACTTACTCCCCGTCTTCCTGTTGTTTGAAATTACTTTACATGTCGAAAGTGGTTAATTGCTATTGTAGCCAGTTACGACATTCCTCGGTTGTAACCAGCCAAGAATTTCTTTGTTGTCTACCATTTTACTTTATTTTAAAAACGCATATGCCTGAGATTGCTTGCTCAAAATACTCTACTGCAACAAGCACTGAGAACAGAGAAAAAATAATACTTTTCTGACATTTATTTCTGTTCTTTAACGACAGAAATTGTACATTTCGCTTTATGGGGGTAAAATTAATCTGGTGCCTAATTTTTAAAGATACGTTACTAAACTGTAAACTGTAACTACCGACTTTTTAATCTTCTCGTGGTTCATTACATCAGATGCATGAGCTCACCTCCGACGCTAACGTCACTAGAAACATTAATCCTCTTACCCTGCAGAAAGACGACTACATTCAGCTTCTGACACACTGGTTACGTAATTGTTATTTCGAAGTTCCCCCTAAATCTCTGTGCACAGTATCAAATACAGACCGCGTGATCGCTACAAAACGTCAAGAGCATCAGAAGGAATAATTACTCAAATAGTAGTCTCCAGACAGAGTACATTACAACCAGCATAGCACAAAGGAGCTACGGAATAGACCCGAGAGGAAATTAAACTTCTTTAAATAACATATCGAACGAACAAGCAACACTTTGAGCCTAAACGACCTAATTAGACATTCTGTTACATGCATCATTTACAGTCACAGAAAGCTTTCATGTAACTAATGTTCCTAATTTCTATCACACTTACTGAGCAGGTTATCAGTGACATTATACCCCGTATTTGGGAGGTACGATACTTGATTCCAATTTAATACGTCTTACTACCTGCACCATTTATTATTTTCTTGGTTACCTTCACGAATTTCAGTCGAATACCCAAAAAGTATGACAACAGCTTAACTGCAATATTCGCGCTTAACTTACCATCTCAATCAACCCCAGTGGTTGAAACAGCTTTGTAAAATAAGCTACTAATCCATGTGTATGCCAATATCTACTCATGTACATTCGGTATTTTTTTATTTCATATTCCTTCTGCCTTTTTGCATGCTGAGTAACAACTAATTCTCTGAGAACAGAATCACAAATGTTCACTCTGATACTACAAAGCCCCACCAGACGATCTGATTCTGAACCAGTACATTAAATCCGCTTTAAGAAAGGTACACAAAACTAGGTTGAGCGCGTATCAGTAATATGCTAAACGGCTCACGAAATACTGTGGGTGGACTGGTTTAAAGGCTGCCCAGTGCCTATCGATACTTGCGCCTCTATAAAATTACAGTTAAAACTTTCGTTGTTTGAAAGGCAATTTAATAAAGATGTGTTGTTTTTAGATTATGCGACAACGTGAATGATTCTACCTACAATTTAAAATGTCAGCGATGCATGTTGCGTTAAATAGTTAAAGCGTGGCTGTCCGTGTAAGGACCTGTGACCAAACAGAACAAGTCAAACACAGCAGTTCAGACAGAAGAATAAAAATAGTGCTTGTGACATGACTGAAAGTGCGCCACTAAAGAATGTCTCAACGCTACACACTTTACCGCCAAGTATATCACGCACCGCAACGTGAAGACTAAAACTGTATTTCTCGGCGTCACAATGTGTGCATTCCACAGGCGGGCGATAAGGCATGCCTTGCTGTGTATAATCACGTGTCGGGTCACCATGCAGCAAATGTCCACGTGTTAGCCGAGCGTGACGTCCTTCCTGACATGGGACTACCTCGCGGCATCGGAGTGTGGACTCTCACCACGCACAGCTCCCTGTTCTCTACATTGCTCCACAGACTACACATACACCAAATATCAGTAACGAAACAATGAACAATTAAATTTCAACCTACTGCTATTCTTTAAAGACAATTCTCACAGTTAGCAAATATTTAACATCTGAGTTTGAGAGATATTTCCAATGGTGCACCAGCCCCTAGTGGGCCAGGGCCTCCTCATTATCGTGGCTTCACGATCACGTGCAGACACACACCACACTCGGTAGGACTCCTCTGGACGAGTGATCAGCCCGACACAGAAACCTCTAACCGACAACACACAATACTCACAAGAGACAGACATCCATGGCCCCGGCGGGTTTCGAACCCACAATCCCAGCAAGCGAACGGCTGCAGACCCACGCCTTAGACCGCGTGGCCACTGGGATTGGCGAGTTTGAGAGATAAGTTACTAAATTACAGGTTGCATCTGCAGAGCTTTAGTCTTGCATATGCGAATAAGAAACGAATTAAACATGCACCATAAAAGACTGTCGCAATTGAAGAACATAACGTTAGCTGATTTTTAGCAAAGTCGTGATCACGTTAAAGACAACCCTTTAGTTACTGCTTGGATGAAAATCATCTTGTGAAAGAGTAAAACATACATATGAAAATACAGATGTGTAGCAGCTTACAGTCCCAGTGAATGATGTTTCTGAAGCAAAGTAAGTCCGGAAAGTCACACGATAAGACAACCTGCGTGACGCGTACATTATAGCAATTAAGAACACAGGGCTATCACGGGAGACAAAAATAGAGAAATAAAAATAAACAATCATCACTATGTGTTGCACTAATTCACTGTACATTATAGCCTACCGCAACATGTTTTAAATTAAAAACATCATCAAGCAATATAAAATACTTGACTAAACACTACCACATACAACGCAATAAAATGTTTCATTCTTATGTATTTGAGATCTCTGATATACAGCAACACGTGTGTTGTTCGTCTGTTACAACGCATATATGATTGTAAAGTAGAAATCTCAAGTACGTAAAAAGGAAATATCATATTGTGTTGTATGTAACAATCTTTATTCAAAGATTCTGCATTGTCTGATGATGGCTTTTTAAAAAAGCCGAAACATGTTGCAATATAATATACAGTAAATTAAAACCAAACATAGCTTTGATTCCCCATTGTCCTGTATGTATCACAACGGGACGTCCCACGTAAAGATACTGGTGACAAAGGTTTACACAGGGGTTACAGTGATAACAGAGGGCAGAGTGGGCCAAGAAGAGACTGCTGGATAACAGAAGTCAGAAACAGCAAGCAGAAAACCATTTAATGAAAGAGGTCAGAATGGGCCAGAACGATAATACTGACAGTATGTATCAGAATGGGCCAACAAAGACTCCCCAGTCAACCAACCAACCAACCAACCGACCAACCAACCAACCAACCAACCAACCAATCAATCAACCAAACACCCAACCAACCAACCCACCAACCAACTCCGTGCAACAGGGTCCTTCTTGAAAAGCTAATAGTTTCTCAGCCAGTCAGGAAATCCCCCGAATTTTATACAACACAGTGGTTCATCACTAAGACCCAGGCGTAAATGGGAGGATAATATTAAACTAGATCTTAAATAAATGGGATGAAAATGTAGGGATTGGATGGATATGGCTCAGGATAGGGACAGGTGGCGGGCGCTTGTAAATGCGGCAATGAACCTTCAGGTTACACAAAATGCGGGCAATTTCTTGACCAGCTGAGAACCTGTTAGCTTCTCAGCAAGGTCTCTGCTCCACGGAGTTAGTCAGTCAGACAAACAGACGGTCAGCCAGTCAGTCAGCCAACCAGTCGGTCGGTCGGTCGGTCTGTCGGTAGGTTGGTTGGTTGGTTGGTTGGTTGGTTGGTCGGTGGGTCGGTCGGTCGGTCGGTCGGTTGGTTGGTTGGTTGGTTGGTTGGTTGGTCGGTTGGTTGGTTGGTTGGTTGGTCGGTTGGTCGGTTGGTTGGTTGGTTGGTTGGTTGGTTGGTTGGTTGGTTGGTCGGTTGGTTGGTCGGTTGGTTGGTTGTTTGGTTAGACGTTCACTACAGCCTTCACAAAAGCCCGACACTTATCCCTCTCCTGACCCAGACCAATCAGGCCAAGACCCTCCCAAATGATTTCTTTAAGATTCACTTTCATTTTCCCGTTTACACTTAGGTTTTCCAATTGGAGAAAAGACGTCAACATGGCCCAACAATGTATGGCTGTACAACAGAAGCCAGAATGGGCCAACAAGAAGCTACTGGACAACACAAATTACAATGATCCAGCAAGAGACGGTCTGACAGAAGAGGTCAGAATAAAACGGCGGCGGCAGCGGCAGCGGCGGCGGCGGCGGCGGCGGTGGTGGTGGCGGTGGTGGTGGTGGTGGTGGTGGTGGTGGTGGTGGTGGTGGTGGTGGTGGTGGTGGTGGTGGTGGTGGTGGTGGTGGTGGTGGTAGTGGTGACGAATCTTTTTTGTGCCACCCTCAAAATATTTAACATACACGACATAAACAAACAGCTGAATTTCCTTTTTATAAATTAGGATTTGACCACATCGCTTGCTGAACTTTAAGCATTCAGTACCGAAACGTTAATATTCCACATTCTCATAACTACAGAGTTGGCGTTAGTACAAGGTGGGACTGAACCGATATATCAGTCACGGGCTGTCGGTGCAATCAACAAATTTACGTATAATTTGCCCTTTATATAAAGTATTTTGACGCTGTTGGATGAGAGATGTTCCCCACCAGTCCCTATGCACCTTGTCTCCCACACGTCACCCTTCCAAGAAACAAAAAACATACCGAAGTTATATTAAACTTACCGATCGTTTCAATAAATACAATTACCTATACGCTCTGTAAAGGGGGAAGTTCTTTTGTGATTTCCTGTTCATTCCGGGTACTCATGGTTCCTGCACGTTCACAATATATGGTCTGTGGGTGTACAAACAATGTGCGCCTTTGTGTCTCTACGACGGGACTAAAGGGAGAAATCAAATTTATCGTTCTCCGCATCATCTGAAGCAATGAAAAATACTAAGATAAATGGCCTTCTCGAATGGTTCTTCTTTGTTCTTTCTACTACACCGTTTGGTTCTGTACACCAATTCAACTACTTTCAGTGCTGCAAAATAACTCAATAAACGGGCGATTCTTGCTAGAAGGCATTGTAATGCCATTAAATGTAAAGTACACGAAACGGACTCCGCTACATGACAGTACTTGACTCAATACTGATTACACTGTAGCCAGTGACATTTCTACGGTACATCTTCGAATGTAATCGGGTATATTTAGAGTACATGTTCTTACATTCGTACAATTGGATTTATGTATCTTCATACTTTACAGTAGAGTTCTCAATCAGAATTTTAAAAAATTCACTTACTAGCTTTGCTATTACTGTCTGCCTTTCCTTTCGTCTCTCTTGAAGCCATGTAGTCTGTGTTACTGACGTCCTTAAATATATTGAAAGTAAATAAAATGTATTTTTGTCAAACTGTAATATTGCAACTCTGGACAAAATCATGGAGCATGTACGAGTAATACAGTAAAAAATTTTCTGGAATGAGAAAACCGGAACTAACAAACTTCCTCCTGCTGGCTAGGAAAGCATCTGCCCCTGACTGGAAATCCCTTAATGCGCATATGCAGTGTATACTTATTAAATACACGGCATGCACCCCCAACCATCAATCTGAACGTACTGTTTAGTTTCACTATGATAATTGTAATATTAAAAATATTATACACAATGCGGTATAGGTCGCTTTAAGGTAATACCGTAAGCACAGGGTGTGGAGACAACATCCTTATTATATTCACAAAAACAGACGTTATTTTATGGCTTAAAATAATACAATTTTCTCAGAAAACAAATTACCGATTAGCGATTCACTCTTTGCTTCTCAGGTCACTGATGGCGATATTTCAACAGAAGTGCGTCGTGACGTCGAATAAGGTGGGAATACCGTCGTCAGTTATCACAGTGTACGATAAAAGGAATGAGGCAAGAGTGACCAGTTTTAAGTACTGTCCGCGCATTTACCTCAAGAGACGGAAATTAACGCAAGACCTTCAATCAGATTAGCCTGAAAATCGGAAATTTCCATCTTGTACCTCAGAAGTAAAACGGTTAAGACTAGGCTCTTCTGCGATGTTGGAGGTACGCAGTGGCGCAGTTGGTTGCGCCACTGCGCTACAAGCCGGAAGATCGCGGGTCGGATTGCCGATGCTATCGCTGAGATTTTTCATTGACTTAATCCTTCCAGCCGCACTATCGTCCTGGGGTCGACTCAGCCTCTAACAGAAATGAGTACCAGGAATATCCCCTGGGGGTGGGGGGGTAAAGGCGGCCGGTGCGTAGTACTGACAACCTTGCCACCTTAATGTGCTGACTGTCTACATATTTTGGGAGCCTCAACCTCCTCCAGCCCTCAGGACCTGTCCTCACATATACAGGAACAGCTTTACCTTCTGGGATGTTAAACCGTGTCACCTGTGAATGATAGTTGCCCTTGTTTTGGCGGACGGCAGTGCCCCCATGATCAGGGTCATGCAGTCCTCGACATCAGCAGATGGAAGGACTACTCTTCTCAGAAACGCATGGTAACTATCTATGGGTAGGCGCGGCGTAAAATCGCACAAGATTTTAATCTTAATCAAACCCCCAGTGAGAACCTCAAATATCGCAGGGTGCAATATTAGCTCTACAACGCCTCTATTAAAGTTTATTAAACGGTCAGATTTACTGCCAGCATTCTTTTAACCTGTACACAACAATGGATCATTTTTACAACACCGAGCAGAACAACATAACTCCCTTCACACTGCCCTGAATCTTGTTACAAATATACTGTGTGCTTGGAGAGTAATGTTTTGTAGATGTACTGTATGTTTCGTCTTAAGGGAAATAATATGGTGATCCAAGGGCTTACACAGAGGACGGCTACGATAGAAACTGCAATTTGTAATGCAAAATGGAAGTCCCGGAACATAGGACAGTCCCCAACAGAGAAAGATAGAGTGCGGATAACAGAAAGAGAGAAGAAAAGCAAAACACACACACAGAGGACAGACAGAAAGAGTAAAAGTGGCTTTCATAATAGAAACATGCTACCATAAATAATCCACGATGCAAATTGCCGCCCCCTTCCCTATCCTGTCCGGTATTATTCATTATATTGGCAATAAATTTTAATCCGTGTATTAAACCTAGCAGACTTTAGTTATCGGCAAAGGCCAAACTGGACTTTCAGAAAACATAACCCATACTGTGTGAGGATAAGTCCCAGGGGGCCAGGGAGTTGCCACGCCCCTTTCACGTTTATCTGCGTTAGAAAAACCAATGACGGCACAAAAACATTAACAAAGAAACTGGTTTTCTAGATGACGGTAATACATAACGGTGCACCCCTTTTGAAACAAGAAGGCCTAAAGAGTGACCACTAATTGGAATGCCTTGCAATTCTAACACATCAAAACTCTTCCCCCTCCACTCTTCACAATCCTATATCGGTCACAAATTTAGGAGTTGCGGAAAAAAGAGGAAAAGGAGAAAGAGGAGAAAGATGAGGAAGACGAGGAGTAGGAGCGGAAGAGGAGAAAGATAAGTAAGACGAGGGGTAGGAGCATTAAGTTATCTATTCCTGACAAAATTTAGAATGCATACACGTAAACAGGTAGTAGCAGCAGCTTAGACGAAAATGATGATGAAGGAGGTAGTTAGCAGCAGTGATGATAGAAAGTATATTGGTCTACACAGAGATGCCTCATTACGTAACACCGTTCCGCCTCGTGATGTTACGTAGAGGCCTACGTATATAACTATATAAGCGTATGTATAAGCTTAAATCTGAGTAAAGGCCCAGAGCACCGAGTTACAGCTAAAGCGTACGTGGAAGGGAAATACAAAGTGATAATGTACGAAACTACAGAGGTCTCAAGAAGAAACTCCCTTAAACAGAAAACAAACAAGTAAGAGGCACAAGAAAATCAAAGTTACAAAAGGGAAATTAGAAATAGGAAAGGGATACGAATAAAAGGGAGATGCAAGTGGACGACTGGGAAGTACACAGAGAAGACGGCTAAAAGCATTCAGTTAAAAGTTTAAAAGGTCAAAGCGATTGCCAACAACAGCACTCATTAACTGTCTGTCTGTGAGCAACTTTAGACGTTTCTACACTCTCACGAGGGGCTTAGGTTTGACAGAGAGAGATGTTCTAAAGAGCACAGCCTCTTATATATCCGTGTAATCTGATTAATTCATTCTGTTTAGCACTCCAATGGTCAGCTCTCAACTAAAGGACAGGAATAATTAGTTTCTCTTTCACGGGCAAATAGCAAATAGCAATCTTTCAGTTCGCTCGCAATTCTTATAAACAAACCTAACACTTCCGGTTTGTATACTTCGTTAAAGACGCCGAAATGGTAATTTTTGTTCCATTTCACGACGCTGTCAATTTCTCAGACAGCTGGAGTCAGTGATAAGGTAAGTGGTGAATGATGAAGTGGAAAGTCGTATCCTAACCGAGGCAATATCCCTGTACTTGCCTCGAGGGACTGAGGGTAACTGTGATAATCCTGATTCAGGATAACCGGTTTCTTGGCCGTGATTAGAAAACGGGAACCCATCGTGTGCACGTGTAGAGGGTCACCGCTATGCCGACTTTCTCGGGGTTTATCTTAAATTGAGAATGGATCATAATTATGAAATGCAAGCAGATTAAATTTGGAAGATGTTGGCCAAGCTGAATTTAAATTTATACTGGAAAAATGCATAATAGAAGTTACGAGTAAGACCATGTAAAATCTCGGAAATTACTTTCATTGCAGCCAAGATTCGAACGTGGCACCTTCAGAATAAAGTCTTATGACTTTGCCGAAAACGAGCCACGTCGGTGGCAAATTATCAGGTGCAAGACGTATAACAAAAACCGAACTAAAATAATGTTTTCCGTTGAGTAATGTGAATTTCTGGAAAGTAAATTCAGGAAGGGCTTAAAATTATATGTTTAATCTAAGGGTGGGATCGTCAAAGAATCTGAAGTCAACAAAACAGTACGCAAAACCTTGGGTATGTGGCACAGTAATATAAATTGTTCTCAAAGGAACTGTACAATTGTTGACCGCCTTCCTTTGAAATCGGAAAGCCATTACCATATTTAAAAGGGCATGGAACGGGACCCTATCCTGGGTCGTTTAAATCCAGTCCATATTCTCACCCTATTTCTTTGTGATCCAATTCAATATTAACTCTCATATAAATTACGTGTCCTTCCAAAATTTCGGTTTATATGATTATAAAAACTCTTGACCTCGCCCAACAATACTACTTGTGTCGCCGATTTCTATCTTCACATTATCACCCCAAGAATATGTTTTGACAGTAACAAAACCGCCCGCCGCCTAATCTACTATCCTCCTCACATTTTCCATTATATTCAAATGTTTTATATGTATTTTAAGATCAAATACTGAGCCTAAGCTGGCAATTCGTTATACTCCTTGTCAAAATTCATACCCTTTTTATGTGTATGATTTACACTCTCAAGCATTCTTACTTTCCGTGCATTATGTTGTTGGAAACATCTGCACGTACCCTGCATATTCGTGTATTTTGTTCCGACACTGTTCCGAAGAGTACTGAATAGGTACCACGCTGCGTTTTTTGTGCGTCCATCTATATCGTGAGACAATAAGGCTTTTGAAGTAGCAATTTCTCATGATTTAAAGTTATAATTATTTCTGAACTGTTATCTTCTAGGCTTGAGAACGTAAATTCTACATAAACGATGAGGAAATGTCAGCTGATAACAGCACTCAGATAATGCAGATACTAGACCCTTCCAGCACAGAAAATGAGAATCCAAGGTGCATATTATTGCTTATATAATTACTGACGTGGAAGACACTGGATACCATTATGACCATGTGTTAAACTATAATTAATTTCAAACATCTTGTAAAAGGAACACAACGAAATGTTATTATCATTATATTGTTATTATTTTATTATAACATCTACTGAGTTCAGTTTGGTCATCTGGAAATGATCTAAGCTCACTTTATTTTACGATGTACGTTTGTACATTTCTTCTTTCTTATTTATCTACATATTTGCTTACTTAGTGCTACATTCTTTTTTCCTTTCCTTCTCACTCTTTCCTACATAACTTAACCTTTTAAAGCCTAGCGGTAACTTTACATACGACCAGGTTTAACATTAAAAAATCCTACGTGGTGTCCACATTGCGTTTATGTGTTTTGTACGGATCTCAGAACAAACAGCAACTTTTGCCTTATAAAACATTAAGAGACTGGTTTTTATAACCGAGGTGGAGAGTGTTTACAGCGCGGTACGCACTGAGTTCTTATATAAAACAGATACGCTTCATCTTTAAAGGGTTAATCAAATGCGTTGTCTCTCTTGCAAAGCGAGTTATCCATACAGTAAAATCCAGTGTTCCCTCTTTCAAATTCCAATATCTTCTCTTTTCCTTAACGTCAAAGAGTAGCTGTTTACGTGTTCTTCCTCGTGTTCTCGTCCTTTCGGCGTTTCTTGCTATTTTTTCTTCACTAACGGGAACGTTTTTCAGAAGGAAGTTCCTATGCAAGATGTGACCAATACAGCTACCATGTTAAATTGTCACTTATTATTCCATGGATCAATGGCAGACTCGTATAAACAAGGTAAAGATGCTGATAATTTTTTAAAAGCTGTCAGTTAACCAGTCACTTATCAAATGAGATCCTACGTCTAAGTTTAGACAGTAGGTTGCGTGCCTAATGAGTACGAATCCTTGAGCGGGGATCTGCAAATCACACTGCCTCTATCTACAAACGAAACGCATAGCAAGGGTACTGATGTATATCTATGTTCCGAAGGGGATTTTAACCCGCAGTTTCATGGCTCTTGGGTCTCAATGACGTACACGCCTTTCTATTTGTGCTTTTGTTCCTTTATTAATACATTTTCCTTTCATAATTTCGCTTTAAGCTTGTCCTATTAAAAAAAATGGTTCAGTACCTGCTGACACAGCTCAGCTGTCCGTAAAATCCCTGCACAACACGCTATGAGTTCAGTATTGAATGTATCACGCATTTCACTGTTTCATTTTAAAGGATTCACTGCAAGAGTGATTTTTCAGCCTCCTTTCCTTCCGAAAAGTGAGCAAGATTTTCTGACCAGAACTCGCAATGCTCAGTTACGCACTGCACACATTGCCAGTAGTACATGCCCACTTGTTATTGCCATTTTATTTTGTGTAAAACAACGTATATGTAATCAGCCTACGGGCTGGACAAGCCCGGGTTCGAACCCGGCAGAACAGGAAATTTATCTCTTTTCCAAAATTCCAGTCCGGCTGTGGAGTCCACCCTACTAAATGGGTACCAGGTGCTCCTTCCTCAGAGGTAAAGCGGCCACAGCGTCAGGCTTACCACTTATCTGCACTTAGCGCAGAGGTAAACAACGAATGGAGCCATACCTCCACCCCCTATACGCCTTCGTATATAGGGAGATATTTTACCAATTATATCTGCGTTACATTTTTCCGGTATAATTCCGAAGTCCCACGTAGTCGTCATGTTTCTAAATACTGAACTATAAAACTTTTGCAGTACGTACTTACGTGTGTGATTTGCTTTCTTACCAAACATCCTATACGCAGCTCCATCAATTCGTTAGTTACCGCCGTCAAATTTTGTACAGAGCTAGAACATACATAAACGTACAGTACACAGTATACGTACTGGGTCTAGAAAATTGCGCCGTATGAAAGCCAGCTGTACGAATGCTGCTTGTAAACGCCCTGTCGAGTCTTCTTTTCGTGCTGTTTGTTATTGAATAAGAATGAACGGAGTTGAAGTTTAAGAAAGCACGAAGTCAGTACCATGGAGGGACGGTAGCTAGAAGGTACTTCACTTCACGAGCAAGAAGACTGTGAAATTCACGCATAAGAACCAGTCTAAAGAAGGCTTTCTGATTCCAGTTCAGAAGTGCGTTGAGAGGACTGGCGAAGCGTGCACTATTTCGACATGGACAGCCCAAGAACTATGAAAGAAAAAAAAAAGGACAGTCTCTTGAAGGGCAGAATACGTTACTCACAACGCCAGAAATATACAAGCATGAGAAAAATGCCGCTACACTGATAGATTCCGTGTGCGCGTCACAACAACACTGCATGAATTTTACGCTACAAAAATGGAGCTGGTATAGAGATCTTGAACAAGGAGTGAGATATAAACTGCTTATAAAGGGGAACAAAGGAACATGAAAAGAAGGGATAATTCATTTGTTTAATGCCAGGCTAATATTAAATCGGCCAGCGAGATTTGGCCTGGCACCGAATACTTATAAAGTATCTGAATATGCTTGTACGTAACCACAGTCCAGTGCGGCACTGTTTCACAGAGGCTGTCCGTGTTGAAGTGCTGAGAAATATGTTTCAATCAAATTAAAATCGCGGCTATGCAAACTGAATACAGAATCGTTATGCCGGGTCATAACCCACGTGACACAATAAGAATATACAACGCAATGAAAGCTTCAGGGCTTGGGAATAAAGAATTAAAAAAATTTAAACAAATGACTTCCCAACTTTGAGCCAATAAATAGAAAAATATTTGTACAGCCAATGGCACTTATTTACGTTTTATGTAATACCACAGAGGCAAAGTTCGTTGCTAAACGCGATAGTTCCACGGCCTGAGACTTCGGTGTTTGCTTTACGTGATCATGTTTTCCGCCAGTCGTTAAATATTTAGATCAAGTTTGCTCTTATTTCTTTCAGCTGTTCTGAAAGTTCATTACTTGTTAGTTTTCGAAACCTCCCGAAGTTAACATTTAAATGAATTAAGGTATAACTTTACATAATGCAAATATGGGTGTCAAATGAGGCTTGACGTCCCACAGAGAGAAAAGATTATTAATTGAGCGTATTTGTGAACAAACTGCTGAGAAAAATATTGGAACTTAAAGAGATAGACAAACAGAAACAGAAAAATTGGAAGGATGTATATAATGAACATAATTAAGGAATTCTCACATTGTACACATAAACAAATTTTGGTAGCACAAAAAATTCCGAACGTATGAACACTTGCGGCATCCTGTGGCCTATCGTAGGTGGAAGACATAACAACGCCTAAAGATGACACCGTGGTGCCGAAATATGTTAACCGTTGAAAGAACAAGTTTTAAATAATTTTATAAAAATGTGTTGTTTTGGAATAGTTTGCGACTGGTAGATCTGCTAATGGATAGGTCAAAGCGACATTAGCCACATGCTAAAGAAAGCCAAAAGTTGTTGTCGTATATATAATATGGGTTCATTTGACATGCAGGCCAGTGACTGTTCACGAGATGTAGGTTTCAGAGGACTGTATTCAGAAAGGGAAGCTTCAGACTTGTGGCTGAACAACTTAACGACCGCGCTTTACATGTAGGTAGGTTCGAGACCCGACCGCATTAGCGTTGCGTGGGTAACTTTGTTCTCATGACAGGACCAACTTCGTGGAGCAGAGTCTCTCTGGAGAACCTAATAGGCTCTCCGCTAGTCAACAAATTCTCCACATTTTATGGAAACGGGAGTCTTAGTACCTTATTCACAACAACCGTCCACTCATGTGGGAAATACAACAACAAAATTTATTTTACGGACCAATGGGACGGCTTGTTTTAAAAAAAGCACGTGTGCGATTCATTTTTCAGAACAATGGGACAGTTTGTTTCAAAGACATGTGTGCGACTCCTATCCAGTAACAATAAACTAGTTTTGGAAACGCCCATTCACCGTGCTCTATTCAACCTGGAATTTCGCACAATGAGATAGATGGAGTTTTGGAGGGGACAGGCAACACTCCGAAGCGTCGACACACATTTCAACAACTCCAGTGTGCTATACAATTTAATTACATGGGTCTAGACCACTTTAAAGTCGTTATCATTTCAGTTTTACACATAAAACTAACCCTTAAGTACCCAATAGTAACGACATATATTACCGCTGTAAATATGCAGACCTGCACTTTACCCGCACAGTATATACATGTACATAGTACAATCCTATAAACCAACATTCATTAATGACCTAAACGTTTGCAGATTATCTAAGGATCTATTATATTCTCAAGGAGGACTCCGTTCTATAGAATTAGATATATTTTAAACCTCTGGTTCTCACTTCTGTGTCTCGAGCTTCTTCTATAATCTCAGATATCTGAAGCCTGTACTCGGTTGAACATGGACCCCTGACGCACGTACCCCATATACACTGCTTGCGATATCTAACACAAACTTTTCCACGTTGAAAAGCGTACCGCATTGTGTGGTACCCAGCCATTAATTTCAAGATCAAATCACACACGCATGAACTGAATGGCGTGTGCAGCAGTCACACTGAAACGTACACATGCACAGATATAACTTGCGATTAACTGATTTCACAGGCAAACGTAACGTAACATGGGATACAACAGTTTCAAAACAAGTCGCATATATTAATAGAAACTCGTAAATTTTAAAAGTCTGAGCTTGACCTCAAAGTGCATAAACACCAGTTACGAAAGACGGCAAAGCATCATATTTATGACGTATACGGCTAAGTGTGAGTTCGGGAAAGAGATTTATCCAGAATTCAAGCGTTTTGTACATAGGCTGTGTGACACGGAACAACAAAGCACAGTTGCAGTCGGAAATCTAAATGGAAGGAACTACTAGCGAGATTTTTTTATATTGCTCATGCCGTGTATTGTCACTAATCGAACACACAATGCTCACACCATAAAAATGCACTCTTGTTATTTTTGATATTATATATTACAATATCTGTAGACTAACCCAACATGCTTCGATCCGTCCTGGAATCATCACCAGGAATTCGTGTAAAAGTATGAATTACACAAAGAGAACTAACAATATATGTGCATTTTAAGGCTATATATCCCCTGCATTGTTATGATGAATTATAGTCAATTTATTGCACCAACTAAATGCACACAGTGTTCATGTATATTACATATATCGTTCCTACATGTTTCGGCATTCAGAACACGATCTTCAGCATTACGTGCTCCTTGAAGATCATGTTCTGAATGCCGAAACATGTCGGAGCGATATATGTAATATACAGTAACATCGTGTGCATTTAGTTGGTGCAATAAATTGACTATAATTCAATACATGTACATGTTGAAAAGATATAAAATCTATAAAGTATGATTAGTTAAACTGCAGGCGGTTTCGGAATGCGTCCGTGGTCTGCTGTGTACTGGAGATTGTTTACGCGCGGATGGGTGAGACAGTACCGTCTGCGAACGCCATGAAGGCGTACGGGGACTGAACGCAGGTGAGTAATCAGATATACGCCCCGGTCGCTTTACCCCCGAGGACACAGCCGCCGGTACCCACTAAATAGAAGGCCTGTTGGGCACTTTGGACAAGCAGTAAATCCCTCTTCCTTGCCAGGAATCGAACGTCGATTCCTCGGACGCCCAGCCGGGAGAAGGTGGTCAGAATGCTGATTACACTGTCCGGGCTCACCTATGATTTAATATCCGTGATAATGTTCCTCGAAAGGTCGAGACTGTCGAATGTTCCTTGCGCCGTATTCTAATGTCATGCTACTTCCGCTTTCATACGTTCAGACACCTTACTCTTACAGTCTTCCAACGAAGACAGGCCAAGTGGTTACATTTATTGGGAGTAACACACCTGAAGGAGTATACAGAACAGCATCTTATGGGCTAATCAAACAGGATAATAGACAGCCACTAATAACGTGGTCTACATACTCATTTTCACGCTGCTATATACACCGCTTAAAATACAGATGGCAATCGACGCCGTTAAATTCGTTGTCCATATACGAGAATACACTCACAGTCGATCCAAGATACCTTTACGTTTCTGGTTGTGGCTGGTTCGTAGGTTTATAACCTGCAACTCGTACGGAAGGTATGTGGAGTAGAGCTGAATGACAGGGCTGTCAATTGAAAACGTGCCCGGAGTAGGTAAGTGTGACTAGACCCTATGCCAAGACGGTAGGCTAGATATCTTGTTAGGATGTTCGGTTACTCTATGATACTGCAACAAAGTTGATGGTTATTTGTGGACAGCCAGATGGAGCGTGGGCTATTTAGTAACGCTCTATTAATTTAAGTTGTTATTTAGTGTAGGAATATAGGACAGAAATCCGGAAAAGAAGCGGTAGTGACCAATTGAAAGAAGTTTCCAGGCATTCTTCTGGCTGAATGAAGGAAGTTCACGCAAAATATCAAGCCAAGGTGCTCAGGACAGTGGCTGGATTCGAAACGAGCTCCCTTCACGTGTACGTCAGAAGCCCCTCCGCCTAAGCCCCCTTGCTTAGCGTGTTTCGCTTACGTGGATTCCACTGAGACAGCACATGGCGATTATGAATTATAAATCGAATAGAATATGAAAACAAATGACGGCCGAAGGGGGAAAACTAAAGAAAATGAAGACAACCTTGACAGGTTAAGTCACGGTAGCCACTGCTCTAAGATCTCGGTACGCACGAAGAAGCAGCAACACCATGCCGAGTGTTTAGACAAGGGTAATCAAAACGCGATCCTCTGTTGCTTCCTGGAACCTACACGAAAAGGCGACTGTCTAAAATGGAAGCTTTCGCCTGCAGCAACTAACCGTTCCATAAAGTAACTCTACTGGCTTCATCCCGCCAGTCATGACCATTGCATTATTTACTTGTCTTTGTGCCCTACACGCTTGTAAGCAATTATCATTGATATTTTACATATGTAACGAAGTGCAGTATAACCTTACTGACCGTACAAGGCATTCCTTATGGGAATTTGAGACCAGAACTCTGCACTATTACCAATTACCCTTCTCTTTAATTGTCACAGAATCTAGGGGTCCGTCCATTACTCTTGTTAGCTCAGGGTGAATGCGATGCAAAGAGACAGACAGAAAGAGCGGGACGACAGCACAGGGGCTGACAACCAAATTCTGCGATGTTCATAAAGTATTTAATTTTGTCGCCAGAGGTCTATAGAGCTGTTGGACATCGTACAAATTCCCCACTGTGCTTATTTTCATTACCGTAATTTCAGAAGCCACCAACCCCTGTATATCAGAGTTCAGTGACATGCTGCTACGGTCACATTTCTTTGCTCGTTTAGGAAAAACGACTATTTCGCATTACCTGAAACTATGAAATACTGAATTAACTGGATGAATTATGAAAACAGACAAAATGAGTATTAAAAAGCGAGTCGCATATAATTGGTACTAACACTTATAATGTGAGATCAAGAATTTACGACGTATAGAACATCAACAATATGTTACTGCTGTATGGTAACAAGGCAATAAATGGTGGCCTTTAATGCAACCATATTCACTACTGTGTTCACAACAGCACAGACTAGGGCCTATCGTATGCCAGTTGAAACCTACCAACATACTATAGTGTATTGTTGGTATAACCACGCAAATTTTATCTTTCTAAATTTTATATTTGAGTGTTAATGTTACATTTTGAATCTAAGTTTGGATAGAAGTTAGGCTGAGTGAGTTACACGTGCTAACAACAGGAAGGCTCTATCATGTTACATCCCCTTAGTAACAGCAACTATGTGTTGAGTTTGCGTTACGCTGTTGCTAAGCGAGCTGTAAAGCGCTGATCTAGTAAGTTTGCCAGCGCGTGTGTGCTGTTCGCACCGACATGCAGGGGCCTTTGGTCATCCAACTTCCATCGAGGGCAGACGCAGAAAATTAGTGCTAGAGGGACATATCCAAAGTGAGCTTGGTAGTTCTTATCTTCCTGTTCACACCAGCTGAGTGGTGTGCGATGCATCCGTTGCCTTGCAATTTGTGGTAGAAATTTGAGTTATATTTCATTCTCTTTTTCTCCAAATTCGGAATTAGAATCTTAAAATGGGTTAAGTAATACATAAAGATGATCCAGCCTAGTGTTGTTAGGAAACCCCCCTAACTGGATAGAGAGTGGTAAAAATGCTAATTCGTGTTTCCTTTGTGTATCTGCGTAGTAATTTAGAAGAACATATATTACACATATTTTATGTAGAAAATATAACCGGTGTTCTGTCTGTGGTCCGCTGGGACGTAAGCATGAGAAAAGGAAAGTTATGTCTTAACCCAAGTACCTCCATGGATGGACTGTTGAATATTTGTGAGAATAAAACCATAATTGGGAATTTGGTAGTTTAAATTCTGTTGGATTTGGCAACCTACGATAGCGTAACTTTTGGAGATATAGTAACAATCAAGGTAATGAGCTTTGAGGCAACCATTTTAGTATTATTTAGTGAGCCTAATCGGAATTGAGACGCAGACGGATTGTTAACTGTGAAACTTGGACAGGCGGTAATTTGAATAACTTAGATTAACATTCCCACAGGTGGCGGCAGTGCAGCATTAAGTAATTATTCAAATATCAGATATTAAGTAAATTATACTTGGGACTTATTTTGAGTAATAGCAGGTCTCAGTAATCTGCTTAAATTACAAAACTGACTGGTGGCAGCAATACTATGAGTACAGTAAAGGCAGACCCAGCGGGAGCCTTGTGAAGCTACGTTACCGGTAGGGCCTTTGGCAAAGCGCTACAAAGTAGTGGCATCAGTGTATCTGCCCATAACCACAGTGTCACTACCCAAAATTGGTGGCAGTGGTCGGATGGTTGCCGGCCACGCCACTATAATACTCAAAGCATATTTCTTCAAAACCCATGCTAATATTATCTGTCTCCCTGCACTTTACATTCCAAAAGGGCTCATAGTTTCAGCTTAGCATTTTCAGTCTCCGAGGCCCACCACATATTCCCTCTTGACTCTCATTTCGTAAATTTATAATCCTAACACTTTTGGTTAAAAGTATCACAAAGTTCCCCACTAACTAGTATTTTCCATCATCCTTTCATATCCTCTGCCTCAGATCTAAGTATTCTTCTGAGATGACTTTCTTTCTTAAACACCATCAACTATTAAGATAACAGAGGACATCCCGTTTTGTTTATATAAACATCAATAACAACAAAAATGCCGTCAACACAACTATGGATTTATTATGTGGCTTAAAGCTGGTACAAAAAATTTATACCACCAGGGACATATACGAGCAAAAATTTTAAAAAGTATTAACATCCTCTATGAAAAACACAAACGTACATGGTGTTTAACATAGTGCAGAACCCGATGCGACGAAATCCCGTAGTGGAAATATAAAAGAAACGGGTATTTACATCCTCCATGGGTCTACACGCACGCACGCACACACACACACACACTCACTCCCACACACACACACACTCCCCCACCCACACACACACACACACACACACACACACACACACACACACACACGCCCTCCTACACACACACACACACACACACACACAAACACACTCTCCCCCACACACACACACACACACTCCCACACACACACAAACACACTCTCCCACACACACACGCTCCCACACACACACAGACACACACAAACACACACACACACACACACACACACAAACACACACACACACACACACACACACACACACACACACACACACACACACACACACACACACATTTAATAAACAAACTTTGAACAACTTACTGTTTTGACTGCTTCAGTCATTATAACTACGTAATCAAATACCATATAAAGAAATTAACACCAGTAAACAGGATTTTAAGATACATGAAGCAAGAAGATTTAATACAGAATTTTACAAAAACACAACTCAAAAAATACGGCAGCTATTAAAAAGAAATCTTTTTAAAAACTGTAGATTTTAATAAGAATGACGTAAATGTAAACGTGAGATGTCACGCGGAATATACATGGTTAAAAAAATGCATCAAAATTCGTCCAGCAGTTCCGCACACAAGACATTCAGACACACAAAATCAGCGCTATATGCTTTCGTGTTATGTAGTACATTAAAAAGGAAACCGCAAAAATGGTATTCGTGGCTTGTACAGAGCAAGATGTACATGTTAATACAGTAACGAGATGGCTAAGAATGGTACGCAATATTAATGGCGCCATTATAATTTGTATGAGAAGCCACAACATACTGTACTTCCTTCCAATGCCGCATTACTTTATAAATAGTTTATTCAGTGTAAGAGGAATTTAACTTACCCTTAAATAGCTGCATCTGACACTGGACGCATCATTACGGGTTAAATGTTTCAGTGTTTTTATCCGCGTCTCGGTGAAGGACATGGCGGCAGTCCACAAGACACGTCCCTTTCGTCTCAATCCCACCCGCTTCACAATCATCCTTAATTGGCACTCACTTTGAAACTTCATTAGAATAAAAAATGACACCACAAAGACAATATAACACTTTTAAATGATTCAACACTTTGTTACACGAAGAAGCACATAACAGCACACACTAAAAACAAATTAAAAGCAACTGACACGCAAGCTACATTCCACTTCCGGTACGCCATTATGCACACGATCGCTACTAGAAGGAGGAGGGGATGTCAAGCTGCCACTCGCCTTACACCTGCTTCCCCCCTCCCCCGCGACACAGCTTGTAAGATGTGAAAAACAGGGTGACATCTACTGATCAAACTTGGTACTGTACAGTTATTTTCTGTTGCTTCCGGACAGACGAAAATAAATCAATATGTTAATATATTTGTAACAAATATTATTTGGGTTTTCATGCGTATTTACATTACGACACGTGTCATTAAACAATTTGAATGAGAATTCTTAAAATTATACAAGTTCTGCGTCTTATGGCCGCCAGATGTCACTACTAATCAAGGGGGAAAACCGGTTATTGGAGACGCACGACACATGAAATATCTCGTCGTACTGTGTTCTTTGCAGCCTGGAGCGTTGCGTATTAGCCAATCAAGACGAAACTTCAGAGTCACTTCTGCTTGACGTCATGTGGAATTAGTGAGGGATAAAGTGACATCAGATCAGGCTTTTCTCCCCTTTTATTCCGTTCTCCTCTGCTAGCCAACATTCCACAACTGCTCCACATTAAATTGTCAGAGACCTTTTATACGTACGATAGACCTAGCGTGGGGCTTTCGCAACTGAATCTTATCTGAATTCAAGATTCATAAAGATATGAGGTCCTCACAGCCGTGTTACAGGAAGTTCAAATCTTCTGGGGTGTGACCCTGTGTCACTGGACAATATGTTAACAGATGATCGAAGACTTGAACATTCAGTTTAAGATACATCTACGTGTAAATTAGCTGTAAAATGAGGATTCAGATTTTCTGGGATAACAGGGTGTGCCGTCTGGTCAGTGGTTCCCGACGTTTCGAAGAACCGTAGTAGCGACGTTCGAAACGTTGGGAACCACCCACACAACGTTACAGCGTCAACACAAACGACTTGAATCCTCAGAAACACCGCTGTGTGAACCACAAATCTCATAGATATGTAATATATGGAGGACAGTGTATTTCAAAAAAAATAGTGTGAGTTGTAAGTTAACCCAATCCTTACTCTTTTTAAACGTAGACCTATACTCGTATGTGATAAAATTGAGAAGAGTGATATGGGCGGGGCATGCAGCACGTACGGGTGAGGGGATCGGTGCGTACATGATTTTGGTGGGGAAACCTGAGGGAAGGAGACCACTTGGAATATCCAGGCGTAGAAGGTTGATAATATTAAAATGGATCTTCAAGCAGTGGGATGGAAGCATGGACTGCAGTGATCTGGCTGAGAATGGGGACAGGTGGCGGGCTCTGGTCAAATATAACAACGAGTAAAATGCATTTCCCAAACATATTTTCTGGCTTGAAATACGTCCATATAACGGGCCATGATCTAATCTATTTTATTTTATTACTTTGAATTACTATTGATTTAGAGTTTTACAGCGAATCTTGAAGGACGTTAAAATTCTAAGTACGAAACAACTAAAGCTGGTCGACCAGACGTTATTGCATAAAATTCAGACAACAGCGTCTGTTCTAAATTAACCCTCTAAAGACGAAGCATACCTGTTTAATACAAGGACTCAGTGCGTACCGCGCTGTAAACACTCTCCACTTCGGTTATAAAAACCAGTCTCTTAATGTTGTATAAGGCAAAAGTTGCTGTTTGTTCTGAGATCCGTACAAAACACATAAACGCAATGTGGGCACCACGTAGAATTTTTTAATGTTAAACCTGGTGGTACGTAAAGTTACCGCTAGGCTTTAAAAGGTTAAGCACCCCCAACCTAAACATACTTCCTGATGTTTGGGCCTTAATATCTGAACAAGAATATTTACTTCTGTTTGGTTTCCTGGATTCAAAGGAAAAAGTCATCTGTCCCATAAATTTCGACCTTTCTGTAATGTCGTAAGTTACTTTTTCTACTTTTTATTTTAAATATGTACACTTATTGTAACTACACTTTCGCCGGCCGTTGAGAACCGGAATTTGTTTTCTACTAAATTTTCCTCCGAGGGTCACGTCACCGCTACACATCTCCTTTCAAGTTTTCCTTTATAACAGCCAAATTTATGATGAAGTGTAGGAATTCTGTTTCTCCTTAGCACAAGGAAATACACTTTGGAGTCAAACTGTGGACTATATGGGTATATCGATATCACTTTAGGTTTTAATAAACCCTCTGCAGTAACACGTTATCAGTTGTGTTAAACTTAGAACATTCATGTCCTATGTGATGACGGTAACATAACTGGGGAAAAGAAACTGCACATTCTGTAGATGGGAATCATGAGATACAACCTCCTTCTAAAGCAGCCAATAGCTCGTCTTCCACGCCATTGGAGATACGGATATAAGTAACTAAGAGAATAAAATTATCGGGAACTCCTCACATTTCAACATAAAGGGACCGATGGATTTTAATTATTAGGGGTGAGTTTTCTTCAAGCTGTAAATTGTTTTGATATTTGTATCTTGAAACAAAGGTGGCAGGAGCTAATTAATACTGAAATTAATTACCCACAAGTACTAACTGCTTATAAGATTATGGTATTCAGCCTAGTGTGCCGCCCAGACCTCTCAGAACTTGTAGCGTGTTCGCTCTGAACTCTCAGAAATTCCAATAAAGATTAGTTTAAAGGTGAATTTTATACATGCACAATTCTTATTAATTAATTTTATGATTAATGGTAGGAAAAATTATTCTACTGCTTTTCTTTGCTAACTTTATTATATTTGTGTCCCTTGCACTTCCTTGCGTCCTCTCTTGTGACTCCATTATTTTACTCTAATTTATGTTTTGTTGAGTACATAATTTTCCAAGTAATGTAACACTTCTTTCTTAAATTTTATTATAAATTGAAATGAAGTTGTTGGTTTTATTTTGTTGTTGGTGTTGTTTCTTGATACTGTTGTTGCTGCTTTATCATCTATTTTTTATTATTGTAACCATCACGATTATTAAATTTCTCCCAAGTCATTTTGTGTACAGCCATTATTCTTCATTGCTGCAAGCCATTAATCATGCTAATAGAAATTTAAAACTTCTACGCTTAAAAAAAAGAAACTTTTCAAGTACTAAAATGTTGCAATTGAAGGAACGAAAACGTAGATGAAAACGGGAAGTGAGACAAATTAAGACAGAGCGCCATTCAGCAAAACCCTCTTCTAGTAACCAAACAATGAAAACAAAAACACACAAAATTCAGTTATTCCCATTAACTAATTATTTTCGGCGCCGCAGTAACATTGGGTTGCTTAGCAACTAACAACATTCCCGTATTTCCATTCCACTTTCTCCTCAGCTAATAAAGAAGCTGCGAGCAAATGAACGAGTATTTCAATAAATATGATCCCACTCAAGCTCCACCCTCTATCCTCTATCCTGCATCAAAATGAGAAAGATTTGTACCAATATGACATACTACCAAAGAAAATTACTTTATCATCTTTTTGCATTCGCTATTACATTTTCTTGGAATGGAATTTCACAACAGTTCGCTGTATTTGTACCAACAGTAATTTCATAGCTCTGGAACTACGAAAAGTGGAATGAAAGAGCTGATTTTATAGGTAAATTAATTTTCAGTGACTTTAGATGGACCGAACGTGAAATTACTCTGATACCAAAAACGGGTGGTGCGAATTAAAATAAATTAAAAAACGGCAGCAATTTAAAGCCGCTTGCATGTAAGTAAATTAAAAACTTCAACGTTGAAAAAAGTGATTACTTAGAAACGTTATATAGATACCTGAAGAGACGTTTGACGAGCACAGGTACGTTAGAAGGATATAACAAAATTTGTAAAATATCCAGTTTAATACGTGAAACCTGCCACTGAAGCGTCGCCCCTTAACTTTCCCTGATCCACAATAGGAACAGGTCTTGAATTGTGTACCCGAAATTGAAAAACAAATGTCTGCAAATTGAAACAAAATATCACTTTTTACATAAACTCTAATACAGAACACGCGTCCCAGTATTAGCAACCCCGCTGGCTCAGCAGTGCCTGTATTTATTCCGTTCGAAACAGAACATCGACGGAGGGGTGACCAGAATTTTATGGGTTTTAATAATTAAGATGAGGTTATTACACACAGACCACAATACCTTCCTCCAACCGTCTCATACTTCAAAATTATTCACTCACACATATACACGGTATACACAAAAGAATGGTGCGGTTTCAAAAGTTAACAAGAAATTTATTTCTCACCTTACGCGGGCACAACGTACATCGTCAGCAGCGGCAACTGTCCAAGTTTCTGATGCGTTAATCACAATCCTTCAATGTGTGCACCCTGGGTCACACGACACACACCCACACGGTAATCAAATTCATTCCAGACTCGGTGTAGTATGTCAGCTGTAATGGTCTGCAGTGCATGCGTTATCCGATCACGAAGTTCCTTGAGGGACATGGGCAATGGTGGTGCGTAAACGCTGTCAAAAACGCTGTTTACATACCACCATTGCCCATGTCCCTCAAGGAACTTCGTGATCGAATAACGCATGCACTGCAGACCATTACAGCGGACATGCTACACCAAGTTTGGGATGAATTTGTTTACCGTGTGGATGTGTGTCGTGTGACCGAAGGTGCATACATTGAAGGACTGTGATCAACGCATGAGAAACTTGGACAGTTGTCGCTGCTGACGGTGTACGTTGTGCCCGTGTAAGGTGAGAAATAAATTTCTTGTTAACTTTTGAAACCGCATCATTCGTTTGTGTACACCCTGTACAACGTTACGTTACTCATAACCTGCTACAACGCAGTATGTTATTCGAACAAACAAAATAATCACTTAAAATCTGAAACTCCACGAAACAGGATGCTTCTTGGAAAAATTAGTACCTCTCACACTGTCAAATACAGAATACAGTAACATATATGTGTTGAAAGCTGTTACGAGGGAACTATTAACGTCTTATCATTGCTCTTAAAAAACTGTGTGGCGCAACAGCCCAAATCGGGCCTAGGCCACCCCGTTGTTGAGGTTTCTAGATCACACACACCTTGTAGGACTGCCCTGAATGAGTTTTCAGCTCGTCGCAGAGGCTGCTACCTACACAACACACAACGAACATAAAAGACGAACATCCATGCCTTCAGCCAGACTCGAATCCGCGATTCCAGCGATCAAGCGGCCACACACCTACGTCTCAGACTGCACAGCCACCGGGATTGGCAATCCGAACATGACAACAAGCGCATTATATCTCACATACCTTATGCCTGTTACAAACTGTAGCGTGTCACATTGCGTGTTTTAATACTAATATCCTCTTTGACGTCTTCGTTCTTCCGGGGTGTTAAGCAGCGTACCAACCTACCCTGCCTAACACACTAGAAAAGCGAAGACAACACCTCCGAGGAAGCCTGAAATCGAACAACCTCTTTTTCTGACACTCTTGTAATTAGTTACTGGTTTGCTAAAAGGACTGTTAATTTGTATAATAAACATTGTTACATACTTTACACGCACTTTAATTAGAACGGTTTATGCCTATGTCTCTTCCGTGGACTCTCTCGACAATAATATTTAAAATCCGCGAGCCGGTGACAAAACTGTACCTCATCAACCACCTAATTGCTGTGATCTGTGAAACGGATAAATGAGAACTACAGCCACGTGACATCTGAACTGGCAGTACACATGTCTGTTCGCTTTTGATCCGCACGGGAGGTGGATGTACTTAAAGGGAATTGCTAGTTTAAATGTCGTTACCGAGATTTATTCTAATTTACGGTAACATGTATAAACCGCGACTTCACACATTAGAGAGCAGAGTCCTGTCTACAAACACGAAAGAACACTCTTAGAACCCCTAAAAGGAGATGTTTAAGAGGTTATCAGTATTCTTGGTACTGCTGTTACCTGGTGTTGGACTGATTCCACCATCTTCAAACACTGCACTCGAATTCACTCTTAGAAGCATCAAGCTAAAAGTCTTAATCCGTAAAGGCAGGAAAGTAAGAATTCGAAACCAAAAGTTACTTCTGTGTACAGAATTCTTACTAATGATTTCAAAGGTTTCTTACAAAACACACACCGTAAGAAAATTATAAAAATAGTATAAACAATGACAGACACAAGAGAAAGGCATTGATGAGTATTTAACGCTTTTCTCTCCAAAAAGTATGTACTTATAGTAATATTGTTACCTACACAGAAGTTTGAGTTCTGTCCGAGGTCAGTCCGCGTAGGATTGGCGATGACAAATTGGTAACAGAACAGGATTTTCTCAAAGTATTGCGGTTTTCCCCTGTCAATAAAATTCCACGAATGTCCCATACTCATTCTTTCACCTATCACCGACGCCATATAATCCTAGCAATTGACAACGTCGTTAAACAACACATATAGAACGAGACTCACTAGTCATCGTCATCCGAAAACGTAGACGAGGATTTAACAATTGCCAAGACCTTGACAGACCCAGCACAAAGATAAAGACTGAAATCACACAGTAAAGGAAACACAAGAGCATGAGAGAAACATCACCATAAATATAACGTCCTACCATCCAGCCAAAGTATAAAAGCACAGGAAATGTTGGCATTATTGTAAAAGGCAGACTAGAGTTACAGAGTAAAGTCATAAAGCTGACGGATACCATGCAGTGTACCAACTACAAGCAAGAGGTGCCAAAAAAAGGTCTCTCCAAGTTATATTGCACTTTCCCTTCCCACTTTAAGACATAAAGCCAAATAAATGTGGTGACAGCAAAAGTCTTTTTATGTAAGAATTAAACAACTTGAAGGGATACAAGTAACAAAATAAACGTTTAACTATAAAATAAGATTGGTTTTATCCTTAATGGCCGCAGTTTTATTTAACGATGTATTAGGTACTGATGGCTTTTGATACTTAAGGATTGTAATCAGCAGGAATTGTTACTCTAACATGGCCTTCCGCGCACTCATTAGTGTATCGGTAACCAAGGTAACAAATTTGATTGTGGTTAGTGCCTTACGTTTACGTCATACAATTTGCTCTTCATCTGTTTCAACAGTCAATCACGGGATAATTACGCTAATATGTATTTCATTTTATATGAAGTTTGCAAAGCTCATGGTAAAGCTACATCTAAGCCCGCCAATTAGCATAACGATCCATTAGCATTTATATAGCTTACTTGAAAGTTTACAAATCACCTTCATTATTCACAGCAATTCGTTTCATTTCGCATTAGTGCACTAGACGCCATGAGAATAACTTCAAGTTCCACAGAATAACAACTTGAAGCACAAGGGTTTAATGTGTGGAGGGCACATTTAATTCAGCGTATAGGATGCATGACTGCGCCCCTTGCACTGTACTATTTGACGTAAAATAAAATGACAATTGTGAATAAGCTGCGTGTCCTTCCAGGACGTCAGGAAACCATCCTGCCTGCCTAAAACAATATTTTCTCAAAAAAGTAACGACCAGAAAAGCAGAAACGTGCTCAGTACTACTTCTGAACTTTCATCCACTCAACTCGCCTGCAACCCACGGAATATGCATGGTCAAATGTCACTCAGTTTGCGTCAATTGTAAATACTTCATTCCGTCTGCACTTAAGAAAGAGAAAATAATGTGGAGACGCGCACAAAGAGTAACAATCCCGACACGTTCGCCCATTTGCATAAATATCACGAAAATCATCAACTTTAGAGAACAGTATATCGGATGTAAAATGTGTTTCATTCTCCTTTACAATATCTTAAACTCACGTAAATGTTTAGCGAATGGTGTGCAAGGTGCAAAGTATTGCATTCGAGAACATCAAATGCTACCAGTCATTCTAAGTACTCCGACATACACACAAACACATACACACAACGCAGGAGGCTTTTAGACTCCAAATTCTTTCTAGTATGATCCACACATTACCCCACCATACTTATAAATATTCTGTCCAGAATGTTTAAAATGAATTCCATGGATCAGAGTGTTTAAAACCTCATCGTCTTTCACCTTCCATTGAACCCAAAGGTTCATTGTCGTGTTTACAAAGGAATATCAATGGCATCCATCCTCGAACAACTGAATTCAGTGCACAAGCCTATAAGCTGTTTAGTGAAGTGTCATTTTAATGTTATTATTCCATCCATTCATATACGTCTATAGCAATCTACTTTCTTCGGATTTTTCTACTCAATATTTGTAAGAGTTCCACCGTCATGATCACAACAGCCCATCGCTGAACGCTACCCCAGCAGACGATCGAATTTGACTTTGTCACATTCATTTCTTCGCGATTCATTTTATCACTGGCAAAAGGAAGTAACTGTATTTAAAAAAGCAGCCAGGCAATGTTAAGAAGCATAACTGATGTATTTAGAATCTAAAAGTTAGATCCTTTCATGCCAACACGCGTAGTGTCGGGCATATCCGAACGCGAAAGATGTCAACCGTCTCTATTTCACGCTGTGTGTGTGGTGTTCTTAATTATAGCACTACGCCGTCAATAACCTGTGGAAATTCCACGACGTTTTAAAACATCTACCTGAAATCGCACTTACGAAACGGGAAACTAATTTTCCTTCCTCATATATATATATATATATACGTCTACAAATAATTCAATTAAATGATGGCAACCATCTTTTTACCGAAGTGCTTACCAACCGCTACTTGCTTATAACAGATAAGTACTAATAAATGATTTAAATATAATTTAATTAAACGCCGATTATTGTTATTATTATTATTATTATTATTATTATTATTATTATTATTATTATTTTGACCTATGGGACTTTGTTAGCCCCCTCATTATGCTGTCCAGTTGTTGGCTTTTGTAACCAAAGAGACGATCTATGCATGCCCGAATCATTAAGGAAAAAAGCCTTGACTAGCTGATGCCTAATTCATAGGAAGACAGTGTGGCATTGAATCAGTTAATTCAGTCAGTTGCGATAATGCGTATCATCATCATCATCGTCGTTGTCGTCGTCTTGAGAGATCAGATTTATGAGACGGTTCCAAGGGCAAACATTGTGTATGCAGTTGATCTTCATACCATTTGCAGGACCTTCTTCTTTCTCTCTCTAATTTCAGCTTACACCGATACAATATCGTACGGAACTTGCTGCTTCCAATTCTCCTACTACGCAAAACCAATTTGATGATGACGCGTTTTATTTCTACAGGGGAATAAATTGAATCATTATCTAATTCGTAGGTAATATGATCATTCATTCTGAAAACTGCAAAATGCCTTACTAACTTCACTTGTGTTGCTTCAGTATACACATACTGAGGTTTGATTATAACATGTGATGTGCGTACGTACTATTTTAAACGTTACTTGAAGCATCTCTGTGCCTAACATTAAAGACGCTTACTAAACCATTAGATAAGTCGCCAATGCATCGTGCAGTTGAAAGAAGTAAAAATGTTCGTATTACTCTTCGAATAGTAGCCACATAACTGAGGTAATTTCTGTTGATAGTAGCTAAGCATGTTCGAGATCCGAAAGCCTTCAGCGAAGGGAAGTATTACCTGCAAATGCCGAATTACGTAACTTTATCTTTCCAATGTTCAGTGTTCAATTTAGTATATCAGCAGTATATTTGGTAGAGAAAAATAAAGAAATCTTGTTGTTAGACAAGAGAAGAGATGCTTGATTCAGCACTTCCGTCAGAAAAATACATATTTTTGGCATGTTCGCATTCCTGAGGAGCGCCTATTAAAATCGCTGTACCAGTTTGTCCATCTGTATTGATGTACGGGCGTGTAAATATTCCAGAACGCTCAAATAAATGTACGTGAAATTTAATATGGAAACTTCACAGCAAATTGTACAGCCAGCCATATTTTGGTTAAAATCTGACAAAAACAACCACTACTTTCCATGGAGACCTGAATAGAGCGCAGAGCGCATCTCCAGCATGGCTCGCTAAAAGTGTGAAATAAAAATCAGTTTAACAGTTTCTAACTGCATGAAGACAAGAGTAGCTGCCCAGTGTTCTCGGGCTCGCAATGACTTTGCAATGAAACGATTTAATGCCCCAGCAAAAAGTAACTCCTGTCCCTGTTTTATAAACTAATGATCTAGAAGTCGGCGACTTGCTAAGTTTAGCTGAAATCGGTCAAAACTAACACACGTTATGTGAAGACGTATCACAGGCTTTACTTGTCGCATCCGGAACATAACTGATTGAATACTAAAGTGAATGGAAAGAAAACTGGAACAGAAGCTGTGAAACAAAGCAAGACATGCATTTTAAGACCAATCAACTCTTTCATAAGTCTTGTGCCTTTGTACGTATTTAAACCACAGAAACCAGACATTCCGGTGTTATAACCCTATACGTAAACGTTCACAGTTTCTCAACTTTTTATTCCCTTCATGCAACCTACTTAATAGCGTAATGTCAAACACTACGCCACATCTTAAGCAGCAATTACGGATCCTCGTATCCCAGTCCATCAATAAGCTCTCTTTACAATCATCCGACGCTATTAAAATTACGGAATTTACCACCTCCCGCCCATCCCAGGCCCCGGCCCTCCGTTGTGGAAGCTAAACCTAAGTGATAGTACTTAATGAATGACACTTACAAATGGTCCGTAGTCGGGTAAAGGGAGGAGGGAACGGAATGAGGTAGGGTGCAATTTCACTCGGACGCTGCTAGCTCTTAGCATGAGATGTAAAGTGCTGGAGCTGTTACGTCATCACCCCTCAACAGTAATTAATCCCAAGCCATCAATTTATACGTGAGAGAAAGAGATACACGTACATGTGAGGCTGCAGGAACCGACTGATGGCGGCTAAAAGTGAAATTATACACCGTCTCACGTAACAGGATATCTGCATGGTCAACCTAATAGGAGGGCTAGGGATTAACTACCGCATTTGGCTAACCTGCTACAGAAATTGCACTCCGGTGAAAGTAGCCAAGCCATTCTCAAATATTTCAGAGCCTTTTTTAATTTAAACTGTGTGTGAAACCAATGACGCTTGAAAGCAACCAACTGTTCTCACGGTCTAACATCTCTATAGAGACTCTTATCACAGCTCGTTCAATTCCTTCGTATGCCTGACCATTCAATCCGGATTTTTCAGTTAAAATGTTCATTTTCTTCTCTCCATAGTATATCACGTCCAAGTCTGTTTCGACTTCACAGCAATCTTTCTATCGCCTCTCTCAACCCTTTTGGTTTGAAATGAAGTAAAAGGTGTTAGAGGATGCCATAATAAATGTGGATTCATTTTTTGTTGTAATTATGTATTCTTACATTCAATGACAAACACTGAGCTACTTCCGTATGCATTCGTTTTCACTTTTTGATAATATTCAAACGTGAGACAACAGGAATAAAAGGAGCTTCGCGAAAATTACGTAATGTGGACCTTCATAATTCGTTGTCTTCACCAAATATTGTTTGGGTGATGATATAAAGGACGAAGAAACGGAGGAGACACATAGCACGCATAGCGGGAAATGAGAGCTACATACAAAATTATGGTAGTGAAACTTGGAAGAGAGAGTTCGTTTGTGAGACATGGACTTAAACGGAAAGCTAAGTAACTAAATAACTTACTAACTCCATGGACCAGAGGCCTTCTTGAGAAGCTAACAGTTTCTCAGCTAGTCAAGAAATTTCCCTCATTTTATGGAACCCGCAGGTTCATTACCGCATTCACAACAGCCCGCCATCTGTCCCTATCCTGAGCCAGCTCAAACCAGTCCATGCCCCATCCTACTTCTTCAAGAACCATCTTAATATTATCCTCCCATCTACGCCTGGGTCTCCCAAGTGGTCGCCTTCCCTCAGGCCTCCCCACCAAAATCCTGTATGCGCCTCTCACCTCCCCGTACGTGCTACATGCCCCACCCATCTCATTCTTCTCGATTTGATTACCTGAATAATATTTGGTGAGGAGTACAGGTCTCTAAGTTCCTCGTTATGTAGTCTTCTCCAATCCCCTGTCACCTCGTCCCTCTTAGGTTCAAATATCTTCCTCAGCACCCTATTCTCGAACACCCTCATTCTTTGTTCCTCCCTCAGTGTGACAGACCAAGTTTCACACTCCTACAAAACAACATGTAAAATTATAGTTCTTTACAACCTAAAATGGAAGTTAACATTAATCTTAAACAAATAATGTGGCACGGTATGCAGTAGATTCAGCTGGCTTTGTATACGTTCCGGTAATGGGATTTGACGAAAAAGGTAAAAAAAGCTCCTGTTCTATAGGGCGGTAGTAAGACTGGCCAGCTGAGCGACCATCAACTTATCGAAAAGTGTTAGTATTATCTGTAGCATACACGGCCACTTCCTAAATATCCAGTGCTCCAACCCGAACGCATATCTCATTACTGTTATTCATCGCTCCTCATTCTGTAGTGTCTAACAACAGGTCCATAGCCTCTTTCAAAGCGAGTTCTCCATAGACTGCGATCTAGTGGGCGAATATTGTACTTGACTAGTGCTTCAGCTTTCAATTTCCAGTATCCTCTCTCACCCATAAGGACATCCAGTAGCTGCTTACATCTTATCCCTTGTCTTCCCGTCACTTTTAACGTGTTTTAGAAGGCAGTTCCTACGCAACATGTGACCACACCAGTTAGCTTTCCTTCTTGTTATTGTATGTAGGATATTCCTGTCTTCGTTGACTCTATGTAAAACTTCTTAATTTCTCATACGTTCGGTCCAACTGATTTTCTCCATCCTTCTCCAGCACCACATTTCACAACTTTCGAGGTATTTCTTACCTAATTTCGGAAGTGTCCAGTTTTCAGCACCATACAAAGTTACGCTCCAAGTGTATCATTTTACTAGTTTCTTCCTTAAATCGACGTCCAATTTGCTAGTGAAAAGAGTCTTCTTCTTATTGAATGCTGCTTTTGCCATGGCAATCCTGGATTTAATTTCACGTGTACATCTTGCATCATTTGTTATCATGCCACCAAAACAGTTGAAATATTCCACATTCTGCGTTGTTTTTTATCTATCGTAACCCTCTTTCAACTACCACACGACACATACAACAGTGTAATTGTTATACGTCTTACGGTAGGCGTTATGCAAATGATGGATGGTCTTGTGGACTTTTATGCAACATATTATAGTTGGTCTGCTCCGACGTTTCGGAGACATGTCGGAACAGACCAACTATACCATATGGCGCGGGAACACAGAACATTATCACTTGAGTAGTATTCACTGCCGTTACATTCTAACATTTTAACTTAATCTCTTACCTTAACTTTTTAGACACTTATGTAGTACAGTCATATACATTCTTGATCCATCTCTCGTAAAGCCCTGCTTATTACAAGGTAGTAGTATTCAGTTCATTTGTTCGGCTTTCTATTTTAAATAATTCTCTACACTGACAGTATAAAACCTGGTTCATAGTAAAACATACACAAGTCCTGTTTTGATCTACAAGTTTTACTCAGTTTTAATGTGTTCCATGTCCGTGCACTATATTATACAAAAACACTAATCATCAACGAATGCACAAAGAGAGTTTCATCATCAATCGTAACACACTCCTACATGTTTCGACCCTGCTGGGTCATCTTCAGGGAGAACTTTTTTTGTTATCGTTATACTAAGGTTGCACTCTATAGTTGAGTGAGAATGTGCTGTTGACTGTGTACTGAGTTGTTTTTGGAGGCGCGAACTGCCGGCGGTCCGGGCCGGCAGGCCGGGCCTCCAAAAACAACGCAGTACACAGTCAACAGCACATTCTCACTCAACTGTAAAGTGCAACCCCAGAGTAACGGTAACGAAAGTTCTCCCTGAAGATGACCCAGCAGGGTCGAAACATGTAGGAGTGTGTTACGATTGATGATATAACTCTCTTTGTGCATTTGTTGGTTATTAGTGTTTTTTACGCAATTTTGTTTGACGTGGTTCCTTGACACAGCACATATGTACATATGACCTGATGAACAAGAAGGAACTCCACGCTCCGGTTTTGCAACATGATGCCTGTAGTGCGATTAGTTCCGCCACATCAAAGCCAATTTGGTATGCAAATTAACAAATAAATCGTTTGGAAAACACGCCACTTGTTACAGTGCATGACGTATGACACGACCCGCATTACCAGTTTCATAAGTAGGTCCTAGGCTCTTCGGTACGTTAGTTCAAAAATACTAGCAAGACAGACATAAACTTTCAAACAGACAGGCAGACAGAAAGACATACAGACAGACACAAGGCGAGAATGCTACTCAGAATGAAATTAAAAATCTAACCCTCTGGTATTAAAACCCATACGTTCACCACCATCACAAAATGCAACATAACACATATACGTATTTCTTGTTACATTCAAAATAAAAGAGTGCAGATCTTTCATTATGTTATAGGTTCACCTTCGCTGTGACACAGTAGTCTGATAAAGGCGTACCAACATTCCAAAACAACATGATACTTCCATATTCAAAATTAAACTGATCGAAGCTGGGAGATCGGTTGTTAATATGGAAGAAAATGAAGTGTAACGTGCTTCACCCCAACGTTTCGGATGAACATACCGCCTCCATCTTCAGATTTTAAGTAAGTCGTGTACGTAAGGTATGCGGCTATACAGAAACAGAAAACAAACGAGTCGGAATAACGTCCCGGAAGAACATGTAGCCTTGTCACAGCAAATCACTGTCCCGGCTGCACTTCCTGCAGTGCTCAAGGCGAAGGCAGCAGGCTCCTTGGAAATGCTGGTGCCAGACTACGCGGCATTATAACCACAATACAAATTTCACCGTCGTGAAAGCCTCAAGTCTAGTATTGGTCTTGTGCCTATGTGCTAGTGTTCGGTGTCCTAAAATTTCGTTTTGAACAGTGTGGAATAAATATTTATGGAACTGGTAACGTAAATCATGTTAGCAGACGTCAAATATGAAATACTGCAAAACATGTCAACGGCGCATATGGTCTTGGACCTCTCGAATGCTGTGACCTCGTGGTTAGAATCCCGGATGATGAATGCCGCTGTTTCCCTGCATTGCCGTGCGATGAGACGGTCCGACGTCCAATTGCTTAAAAAATACACACTTTCGCCGAAGCCACGAACAACTGAGAAGTACGGGGAACTTATAACGTTAAAATGATATCAGCAAATAAATTCATCACACAGCCAGAATTAATTTTCATTGTATCAGATTACGACACAAATAGAATAACACTTTCTTTATGTTACATGTAATACACGTTACATGTCATGTATACCTTCACCATTCATTCCAGTTATTATCCTTAGAATCTTCTTTCCTAACATAATTTACCATTTTAATATTATCCTCCGATCTTCCTCTCTGTTACCAAAGTAATGTTGAGTGACGCTGATGACGCAGACGTGTACCTTATTTAGAGGTGGTCGAATTTCGGATGAGCAACTGGTTAGACAGTTTATATGATTTTACTCAGCTACTGCAGGATTATGCTTTATCAGCTTGAAAGTAGCCACTGCAGTCTTCCTCACATTCTTTAATTACTCGACATTCATGGCAATCTCCCACTTCAAAGGAAGTTACACAAAACCTGCAAATGAAACAGTGTCCTCAAACACCTCAACAATCAATCTTTATGACACAGTCCCACATGGCAGCTCACCCACAAGACTGCCACACTGACCTCCTGTTTCCCCACACTAGGGCTCCTATTTCAGACCACTACCTATTAAGATAAGCGCTTCCATCAGGAGAGAAAGCATAAAGCTCTTTTAACCTTTTAAAGCCTAGCGGTAACTTTACATACGACCAGGTATAACATTAAAAAATTCTACGTGGTACCCACATTGCGTTTATGTGTTCTGTACGGATCTCAGAACAAACAGCAACTTTTGCCTTATAAAACATTAAGAGATTGGTTTTTATAACCGAAGTGGAGAGTGTTTACAGCGCGGTACTCACTGAGTCCTTATATAAAACAGATACGCTTCGTCTTTAAAGGGTTAATTATTTTGCTTCTTTGAAGACTCACTTTATATCGTGACCGACTATTGCGGTCCAGTAGGCAGGTCGCCTGCTTCATATACTGGGTAGACCTGAGTTAAAATGTCGGCCCACAGATCGACAGTGTCGACTACACGGTTACAACCAGTTTGTCTAAAAAGTGCTAAGATAATTACTGAAATTATGGAATTACCCTTATTTCTATACCACTAGCAACTAATTTTTCACTAACAATTCTATCAGTCAATGGCATGCAGCCTGAGATGCAGAGCGCATTGTTAAACAATGCGAAAATAATTAATAAATTTGCATTTTCCTACTTAGCAATATGGATATTGTGATCATGAAACCTCGGTAATGAGACGGCCCTCGCACATTAAGAGCTGTTGCGCCTCTGGAAAAAAAAAGTATGGATATTATACAAAATAGCGACTCTGTAAGAGTGTAAACGATTTTTGAAATTGCGAAACTGAGCTCCTTTCTCCTAAAATGGAAAAACAAAATCAAACGTAAAGAGCCTGTTTATACTAAGGACTACAGTAACCGAACCTCCGTACAAGTAACAAGACACACAGAGACATGCTTTGTGAAAAGACTTCACATTAGCGGAAGAGTAAAATGCTGGTGCAGACGAAATGCCGGTACTACAAACAAAGAAAATTCAAGAGAATCAGAGTGGAAGAGGGAAAGCCATAAAGACGGCGAAGCGTTGGAATGAAGTCCGGATCTTGCATCAAGACGATGACGACATAGACGACAATGGCCTTTGCCGCCACGACGTCCATTACAAGGAAGGCTCGCCATACTGCCTAATCATACAGTCGCCAAAATGCGATTATTTTCATTACGAGGAAGTACATCTGCTTTTTACAGGCTTACGTGCTGTATCTGTAGCACAGCCATAGCAAGTAACCCCTCTTACGTGCTACATATGTAGTAGAGCCATAGCAAGTAACCCCTCTTACGTGCTGTATCTGTAGTACAGCCATAGAAAATAACCCCTCTTACGTGCTGTATCTGTAGCACAGCCATAGCAAGTAACCCCTCTTACGTGATATATCTGTAGTACAGCCATAGCAAGTAACCTCTCTTACGTGCTGTATCTGTAGTACAGCCATAGCAAGTAACCCCTCTTACGTGCTATATCTGTAGTACTGCCATAGCAAGTAACCCCTCTTACGTGCTGTATCTGTAGTACAGCCATAGCAAGTAACCCCTCTTACGTGCTGTATCTGTAGTACAGCCATAGCAAGTAACCCCTCTTACGGGCAACATTAATTTCCCTGGATGCTGGAAGCTACAAGACACTGAAAAAAACTGTGTAAAGAGGAACTTCTTTGATAAGTACTCCGCGCCAAATATTATCCCCGTGATCGAATCACGGATAATATGGTCGACATGTGGCACGTACGGAGCAGATCATATATGCATAGAGGGTTTCGGTGGGGAAACCGGAAAAAAGACAACTTTGAAGACCTAGGCTTAGTTGGAAATATACCTTACTGACCTTACAGAAACAGGGTAGGAAATAGGGACTGGATTAATCTGCCTCAGGATAGGGCGCGAGCGGCCGTCTATATCAACACGGTAATAAAATATCGGATTCCACAGAATGCGGAATACATGTTAGCTTTCGAAGAATAACTACGACCCAGGGAGTCAGTAAGTAAGTCAGTCAGTCAGTCAGTCAGTCAGTCAGTTTGTTTGTTTGTTTGTTTGTTTGTTTGTTTGTTATATCCTCGTAGGTACATCATTCCTCGCTCGTTCGTTTCTTTTCTCTTCTTATGTCTGTATCACATCATCTCCTCCATTTTTTAGTTTATATCTTGCTCTCCTTTTCCTTTCATTCGTCTTAGACTTCCCATTCTTTGGCTCTTCCTTATATTTACTTCTTAACCTTTTGCACCTTCATATTCTACTCTTCTTTATATTTCTTCCTCCAGTAGTCGTTTTTATCCCTTCTTCTATTTTTCCGCCTTGCCGTAACCTTTCTTTCCCCGCTTTGCAGTCTACAACAACACACATATAATTTGGCAAAAATAATATTTCAGTTCATTTCCTTCAACAGAGCGCTTCTTGAAATATACAGTCAGTGAGCAGGCGGAAATGTAAAAATAAGCGCTTGTTTTCTCAGTTTACTTTTTAATTGAATTTGAACCCACACTAAGATACAAAAGAAACACTATTTTCGTGATTTTCCTCAATTTATAAACGGCATGTCTGCACTGCGCCTTAAACGAGGTCACAACCTCGTCCTCAAAATCCTTGCAAATTCACCGACGTGTTCAGCTTATTCATTTCACGTTATATAACCACTGCCACTCTTACTGCGCCGTTCCATACTTGCGATTCGTCCAAGACAGATGCGTTACGGCACACAATCTGTCAACGTTGTCACATAATACTGCTCTCCGGATTTACATATCCTGCCACAGTTGCATGCTGCAGACATGATAAAGTGCGGCAAATATGAGGCACAGCGTTTTAAGGAACTTGCCACCGTTTTCAAAAGGAAGACACTTTACTACCAGCTGATGCAATATGTTGCAGTAATGGGGCACATACACGTCCACAAAGAGAGACCTACTTTCGGGATAAAGGTCGATCACTTAGTCAAGAATTTCCTCGCCTTGTATGAAATTCGAAGTTTATTACCGTGCTTGAAAAAGCCTTTGCCTCTATCCTCAGCCACATTAATCCATTCACTGTGTGTGTGTGTGTGTCTGTGTGTGTGTGTGTGTGTGTGTGTGTGTGTGTGTGTATGTATGTATGTATGTATGTAAGTATGTATGTATGTGTGTATGTATATATGTATGTATGTATGTATGTATGTATGTATGTATGTATGTATGTGTGTATGCATGTAATGTATGTAGGTATGTATGTATGTACGATGTGTGTGTATGTATGTATGTATGTATATGTATGTACGTGTGTGTATGTATGTATGTATACATGTATGTATGTATGTATTTTATGTATGCATGTACGTGTGTATGTATGCATATATGTATGTACGTACGTGTGTGTGTGTATATGTATGTACGTATGCTATAAGATGTCTGGCACCTGACACATACAAGATAAACTTTAATAACATCCCCCGATCTAAGCCAACTTCTTCCAAACATTCTCCTCGTTTCGGGCTTCCCAATTACAACGCTGCATCACTTCCCGAAACACTTGGTAGTGCTACATGTCCTGCCCACAAGTCCTTACCTGTTTAGGCTAATAGCCTAATATTTGCAGTGCACTTTTACAACGTCTCTGTATGCAGTTACCTACACTTTTGTTAGTCATTTACGTTGGAGCCACCAATTCTCCTCAACACTTCTTCTCAAACACCTTCTGCGTTCTTCTCGTAAAACAATACGTTTTACGCCCACATAAAACTGTAGGTAGTGTTTCAATGTGTATTCACATTGATTTGCAGCCAGTTTGTGCATCAGACTGCTTGATTTATCTACTTCTAAGTATATTAACTAGTTTACTGATATTCTCAAGGCAAAACTGTTGTCCTACTACAATCAGCTTTGGCACTTAAAACCTTGTAGTTTGCCCCGTCACTGTACTTACGTGTTTTATATTATTATAATCATAAGACACACACAATAATTATAACAATTACTATAATAAAGAAGCATGTTCTCCCAAACGCCTTTAAGAGGTTTGTCTTCGTAGATGGGACAAAGTAATTAGAGTCTTTATTTAGTATTCCGATTAATGTCACGCTCCGACCGATTAGTGTCATGCCCCGACCGATTAATGTCACGCTCCGACCGACTAGTGTCATGCTCCGACCGACTGTCACGCTCCGACCGATTAGCGTCATCCTCCGACCGATTAATGTCATGCTTCGACCGATTAATGTCATGCTTTGACCGATTAATGTTATGCTCCGACCGACTAAACAGCATAAATATAAATTCTAGTCTGCCAGTGAACAAAATGCATTGATGCAAGTTAGATCTCAAAGGCATATACTTTCGTCTCTGTAAATATTTGGAAGGGGAACAGAGTTGCAGATGAAGATATCCCTACAATCACCGCTGTGGCAAAAACCACTAACACGCTTAATTCGTTAGTACCTCCAGTAAAGTCTCAGAGGTCACAATCGGAAGATTCGAATTGTGAGGATTAGTGCCTGCTCTAGTATTCTGCGGTGTGGCTTGGTACACTGGTTCAAACATCTCGGTGGAACCTGCTGTCTTCACAAAGAATACCGTGTATGAACTGTACCCTGCAAATTGTAGTGGCGTACTGTACGTCCCCCAGTCTGCGTCAATGAACTCAAATGACCTGTTTGCTTCTCCTGTCCTCACTTTTATACCAGGAATATTTACATTTAATTTCAACAATAATTAATCTCTTTATTTTCTCTTGTTCTCTCCCTGTTTATTTTAGGCTTCTGCACTGTTCTGATATTCAGTTGCGCATCCATTTGGTCGTATTGCACTAAAAGCTTACTTTATTATTACATTTTATCCGTTTTCCTCCCATACCGTAATTTCTTCCTTTCTCTAATCAGTCTCCACTACTACGTGCTTTTGTCTTGAAACAGAGGACATACGCAGGCCCAATTTTCTGTCATATTACGTTCTTTCTTGTGTTATTAGAGTACTGAAATCAAGATGCTTAAGAAGAGCTATGCATCCAGCTCAGCTAGGGGAAACAAGACATATGTACAGAATTTTGGTGCAGTTATCAATTTCAAGAAGCTACGTTGAATGCTGAGCAGACGAGTGAAATAGGAACAAATAAATAAACTGATCTCGGATCCCATATGGTTTGGCCTGGGATCGAAGTCGGGCATCCTCTTTGAGAGGTCGGCGACCAACCGCCTGAGCCATGACACGATCACACCGTGAAGCTAACAGGCCTCAGCGCTCTATGTTTTAGCATAATCATATATTTGTCAACAGCAACGTGGAAGACATTACAGAGTGAAAGGCCGCAAAACATGTGTTATTCACTGCATATTATTATGACACTAGAGCCATCTGACTCAGGATTGTGACTGGTAACAGGCATTTCTGAAAGCAAAAATGAAACACTGGTTCCATAATAGGTGCGGAATTGCTTGCGATGCTGAGTAACATTCATCATCTGAAGAAGGACTCTGCTCCATGCACTTGGTCAATTAAAGATTCAGCACAGTGTTAAAAAAATCCACCACTCTACACCACCCTGAGCCAGTTGAATCCAGATCACATATTTAAACACCACATATTTAACATTATTTTCAATAACTGACTAATTAACTACCTAACTAACTAACTAACTCCATGGAGCAGAGTCCTTCTTGAAAAGCTAATAGGTCCTCAGCTAGTCAAGAAATTCCCCGCATTTTGTGGAACCCGAAGGTTCATTACCGCATTTACAAGAGCCCGCCACCTGTCCCTATCCTGCGCCAGCAATTTTCAATACCATCGTACAATCTACGCTTACGTCTTCTGAGTGATACTATTCGGTGCAGATACTGACATAAAGACTTTGTACGCAGTTCTGGTCACCCACACACGTGCTAATTGTCTATCCCTTGCCACTTCATCTTTTCGGTTTCATAAATAACCGATAAATTCCTGACCATCTTTGAGATTAACAGCTTATGAAGACGCGCTGTGCTCAGTGGAGTTAGCATACACAGAACTGTTACAACTAGACACCAATTGCTGTAAGGAAAATTCGACCCTGGCAGGGCAGGCCACAGAAAATCGCTTCATCGGCCGAAATAAAGCCACTTTTGAATTATACTTGTAGCACACAAAGGCTCTATGACCTCTTTCTACCATCATGTGTTTTCATGGCAGTTTAGGCCTTCAGAAATGTAATGCGTATCCGGAAAAGAACCAATGGTTGCCGAAGATAAACCCATGGGATTGCCTACTCTAGTCCTGACAACCTCCCAAGCATCGCAGACGTCGCTTCCTTTCCAGCACATGCAGTACTTCAGACCTGGGGAATAAAAGAAGGGTCACACCTGATGCAGGGCAAGAAATCCGTCAGGATTTCCAATATGAATGTTCCTCCCCCGTTTCTGTTGTGTTCTCGTCCCACATTTTTATTCTGGACTCTTCACCTTCAAAACATCACAGTTTCTCCTGGGTCTGTCGTATTTAAGTTTTACTGTAGAATGGAAAAACGAAGTAAAACTGCTTCCTGTCTTCAACACAAAGCCGCAGAAAGCTGTGGAGCAGTCAAGGGATAGATACAAGACTAATCATCGAACTACATTAAGGTGAGCAGTTAGCTTCACGTTGTTTCCACTTTATCCCCAGGGAAACAGCCAGCGGTAGCCACCTTACACAAGGCTGGATAGACACGGGAGCCGGTCTGAACATTGCGGCGGAGACAAAAGTCCTTACCCCAGCCAGGAAATAAATCCCAATCATTCAGCCGGTACCCAATTGAAGAAACGGGCGAAAAGTACTGTGCAAATTACTGTGCAGTTCTTCCTGTTTGTACAGTATACTGAGCTTCATCTTCTAAAACTACAACAAGCCTTCGTAACGGACAATTTCCACTTCCAGCTACGCTTGCAATGCCACATGCGGACAGAGCAACTACAGAATTTTATCTCGTACACTTTCATACGTTATAAATATGGAAAAATGGCTACAGTGTCACGATGGGACTGTTCCGAAGCGCCAGAGAGCACCAAGGAACTTGTTTTTAATTTAAACAGTTGTTAAACTGTTGAAAGTTGTCAATTATTCGCACTGATTGAACATCCCCTGCATACCAAGGGACGTAAAAAGTACATTACCGATAAGAGCAATAAAAAGACAGGATGTTTCAAATTCTGCCTTGATGTTCTCGAGAAGTTGTTGAGATACGAATTACACCGAATTTGGGGCTGACTTTAGTTGACTCTCGTACCAAGTTGTGGATATGGCAATTAAATAATAAATAAATGCGAACGGGTAATACGAATGTGAATTCTTTGAAACATGCACATTTTCATTCACATTTTTCAGGTGAAATAGTTGAAATGAATGAATAATGAGGAAAGTTAGAAAGACACGGCGAAGTAAAGTGATCCGAAAGATAGAAAGTAAAAATGCGCTTAACTTTGATAAAGAAGACAAATTAGATAAACGGAAACAATATTAGAAAAGTAATTTATAGAAAATAAAAATAAAAAGAATTTTACTCAAATCAGAAGAAAAACACGAGCAAATAAATAAGGAAAGTATAACAAGAAACAAAACAGAATAAAGAATAAATACATAAAAAGGAACGATGAAGAACAGACATCAAGTTACGAAAGGAGAAAACGAGCCAAATGCAAAAGGACTAAGAAAAGAAAGATTACATAAGATTCAAATAAAATGTCCAAAAAAATTTACTAAAACGTAATATAAGAACAACACAAAAAAAAACATAACCACGTTAACACAGAATAAATATGGAGGAGCTAAACAATAATAAAAGGCAAGTAAATACTTAAATACAGCAAGTACACTTCCATCAGCATTAAGGATTTGTTGCAATGAGCGCTAAGTAGTGTTACAAACCAAATGGTTCCTAGTGTACGTCCCGACAATACCACGACAACAATGGAAACATTTCGCAGGTTACAGAACAACTTCCGATGTACCGTACGTCAGACTTAATTGCCTTAACAGAACACGCCGGGTGTGTGTTGTCTCCAAATCACATTTGTTTGGCTCTGTTTCCTTGGGCGTGCCTTTGAAGTAACAAGGGTAACTGGCCCGTCATTGCGACCAAGAAACTCTGAGCTCTGATTTGGCACGTCACCCTCGAAGAAAGGGGAATGCGATTTGAAATCCGTAACTGGAATGCATAAGTGAGGGCAAGATAATCAAGAAGGGCTGAAATACTATGGTTTAAATCACACATCTGTTTACGATCGCGATACCCTCTTAGGGGATAATACGATATCATAAACAATAATAAAGAAATTCTTATAGGCCAAAGCAAAGAAAGAAAATACTATCCGTGATTTGAGGCTTCCGCCGCAATGCTGGTGAGATCTGCATTCTTCTGGGATATGACACAGTGTCGAATGGTAATACTTTACCGACGTTTCGGTACAACGTATCGGTCCCATATTCAATGATCAAGAAGTCCAAGAAGAGTTCCTCTTGGACTTCTTGAACCTTGAAGAAGGGACCGATACGTTGTCCCGAAACGTCGGTAAAGTATTACCATTCGACACTGTGTCATATCCCAGAAGAACGCAGATCTCAAAGAAAATACTGTACATATAAATATGCACAGAACTGAATAAAGCACTTTACGTGTAAACTATATCAGCGTAGTCTGAGTGTTTTAAATTATATTCAGTTTTTCATGACTATTTGAATATCCTGAAAAATTGTCAAACGAAATGCACATGATTCGTGATTAAACCTGTAAGACAAATTTTGGAAATATCTGTTACTGTTGGGTTTTAAATCTGTTATATTTCCACATACTTTCCAAATGCCAAATATCAGGATAAAAAATCAGCGAGTTTGTTAATTGTTTGTATAGATGTGAAATGTAATATTTTACTTTGAGGAAAGCATGGGCTACGAGTTTTTGCTTAGTTCTTAAAAAATTATTTAGACCTTAAGCTATATAGCAAGAAAACAATATACAATGTTGCTTAACATGCAGATTGGGAATTTATACTCCTCATCTGTGGTTGTCAGAACAGTTAAATCCAGACACCTGTGTTGGGATATGGGACATACCGAAGGTCTACAGAATTTGCTCGTGGAAATCCTCTGGGAAGAACCACTTGTGGGCGAAAAATAAAATTGGAGGATTAAATTAAGTTGTAGCGTCGTAAACATTGCTGTGGTGATCGGATAATGAGATTCCGGTACTTTTAGTTCAAGAAACTAAAATCCGGAGATAAATTGAAATTACAAAATGACACGTAGTTTATGTTGAAGATGATCCATTCTACAAACAGCGACAAACCAGACAACGATGCGTTGGCTAACCTGACAGTCTCCAGAGGCTTTCCTAAGTCCGTCCGGGCAAATGGCAATATATTATTCCAATTTGGCTGCCACCACTCCCTTTCAAATACTATCTGATTCATCAGTCATTAAAACTCCTGCCATTTAACGTTACATAATCTGAATTACTGACATCTTCGAAAAAAACACGAAAAAGTTCAACATATTATTTCACGTCCAACGTACTTACTATGTACAACGCAAGCACACTATGTAACTAAAGGCAAAATGACGGTAATTTCAACAGCTGCCGAATCTATCTTAGGTATAAGAATAGTTCCATGGTTCTACACAGCCAATCCTGAAATAGGATTTACTTTAACAACGTGGAAGTTACGCATCGGGTTACAACGTACTTTATAACATTAACTCAGATGTTGCTAAGAAGCGTAAATAAGAACAAGTGCAGCAGACCATATTCTAAAAAACAGAATAAACCTCCATAGAAAATTAACTGTCATTGAAACCGGTCCAAATAGCGGGCAATGGAACTACCTTTAAATACTGCCAAGCAGAAACAGAGTTACATGTCAAGGAGACTTGAAAATTGAAACTCAACCAATTAAGGACTTCCTTCAAATCAAGCGTTCAGGAGCACACTGCTCGCAGATGGGAAGGGTCTGTGAGAGGAGAAAGGGGGAAGTGAATATAAATGAGGGAGCAAGAGGAAGTGAATAATTGTGCTAATGAAGTCACGTGATAATGACGTCATATTCAATCATAGGGGGGTTCCGTTGTACAATAAGTAGGCGTACCTACCTCGGGAGATCCTCCGCACAGAACAATGATCCAAGCTATAGTATGGAAAGCGTATTGTGTGCTGTACACCTCTGTCACAGTAAATCAACAGCGGTTAACCGATACATGTCTGGGTGCTCTGAAGGCACACAAATATTAATCTCAGAACTGGCATGATTCAGGGTGAGAGAAAGGTAATGGTGAACACGGAATAAACACTGTTAAATAACTAATACATTCAATGTTAACACTGGCCTAAATAAATGCGTTTAAAAATAATAAACCTTGCTTGACTTCCCTCACTTTAATTGTAATCACGTGCTCCAACAAATATCAACTCATCGTACTCCTTTTATATTACAGTAATGTCGATATGCAAACAGATTCATAGAGCAACTTATTATTCTTATGCAGGTGCACAATAACAACAGCAATGTTACTCACATACCTAAGCCTTGCACTTCCAGTACTACAAATACAAAACATGCAGCGGAATGGACAGACAAAACAACACAGAATATTTGCGCAAAATATCAATACATCGCAAATACTCAGTATCATTATATGACCTAGCCCCACATTTAACTTTCAAACTACTTTCGCTTTCCAGTCTCCTTCCTTCTGCTTTCTTTCCCCACCTTCTTGCGTCATAATTTCTCCAATCATATCCTCTACTTTATTCTTCTAGTATTTAAATTTTCATCCGCTTTTCAACGCATTGCCCTAACTCAGATCCTATCATTTATCCTGAAATTTCCTTTCCACTTCTTCGCAGTTACACTTCATTCCTATTTTCTTTCTTTTTACGTTTGTATATAATTTGCAATCCCAAACTTCTTATTTCTTTCCCTTTTCATTCGCAATTTTTTGCATGTAGTCTTCCCTTCACATTACGCTTGTTTTTCTTACTATTATTTGATTATGCTATACATGCAAACCGAGTGTTAGTAAGATATACGTTCTTCTGGGGTCTTACGCACCGTCGAATGGTAATCCTTTGCTAAAGGTAAAGGATTATCGAATGGTAATCCTTTGCTAAAGGTAAAGGATTACCATTCGACGCAGTGTAATACACCAGAGGAGCGCACATATCATCAACTTCGCGGCGGAAGCCTGAAATCACCGTGTGTTGCTAATTCGATTCCAGGTAAGGGTAAGAGATTTTTTCTTCCGTACAGCATCCAAACCATCTCTGCGTCTCATACAAATCCATATGCATTGGACACCACAGCTCCTCTCTGCGACAAAGCGGTCGGAGCGTGACAGCTGACCACACATTTCGATCTACTGCCGAGGCCAAAAAAAAGCGCAAAGCTGCATCTCCACTCACACCCCACGTCCTCATGTCGTGGTGCTTAATTAAGCATAGAAGCAACTTTACATTTACCTTGCCTTACTTTTACCCTTCAGATTTTCCCTTCTTACCTTCCATTACCCTCAGAACTTCCCCAGCTTACGACCTTTCCCTTTCTTTGTTTCTCTTCATTTAATTTTTCTCTAAGTTTCCACTTTTGCCGCCCAGTGTGAAACATAATTCTCACCTTAACCGCCCGGCAAGGAAACTAGGTACTTTACTTTTTATTAGAACCTAAAAAACCCCCAGCTTGTGCCGTGCGCTGCGTGTATGCAGTAATGACAGAAATAAATCTAATTTTAAATAGCATTTGGTAGAGGGAGGCTATTAACTCAAGAGCGTCTGCATTGTTAATCCAGTTTAAAATTATATTAAGCTTCGATTAACAGATTAAAATACACAAAGTAACATTTTTTAACAAGCACGCTCAGGGATACTGTGCTATTAGCATGGCATTAACTGTGAGCCGAGGCTTTTAATAATTCGACCGCGACATCCAGTGTCAATACTGTTACAACAGCCGATATTTGCGCAGAGCTTTGAAGAGGATAACCTGTGAAAACAAGTTAATAGCTTGATGTCAAATGCACTGCTGAGTTAGTCTCCGTACACTGCCACGAAGAAGAACACAATTACTGCAGGAGAGGTTTAATTTCAGAGAACACTTTCGGAACACAGACTGAAAAGAGTGGGTAAATCTTAGTTGCTGTATTTCATTTACCACAAGCCCGCTGCCGAATCATGTGTTACCAAAGAGAAAGGCAGCACATAGTGAGAACAAGTAAAAATCAAGCTAGAATTTGCGGCAGTCGTCTGTACGTATTGTTATAGGCCACATTACTACTACTACTACTACTACTACTACTACTACTACTACTACTACTACTACTACTACTACTACTACTAACGCACAATAGAACGATTTGTCTTGTAAGAAACACTGCACAGCATGTCGACAAATCGACAAGTCTTACCGCTGTGGAGGGAAATTTCTCGTTTTACCTTATGCATATGTTTCCTGCCGGATATACATAGTAACCAGAGCGTAATCCGTAGTGACGTTATGCATAGAGAACAGGAAATCCAGCAGGATATAGTATTAATTTACAGACATGTAAATTCCAATGCACACTGCATTACGACTATAACCCTTCTGAATTCTAAAACCTTAATCACACTAAGCCACCGACCCTACTAATAACTTCACCGCAGACTTGATTTACTTTTGGTATTTGCACACTTTCAGTAAACTTTATGTTCTAAGTACACATGACCACGTTAAGTGGGGCGCTTGTGGGAGAGGTCTCAAAATATGGGATGTTGTTCCCAATATGCTAATATGCAGTCACTGACAGACATCAAGGCGTGTTACTCTAGGATGAGGGCTGATCTGGGTAGCTGTCTGCTTCTCGCCTTAAAGATGTAACGTTCCAAGAAATGTTATAATTTGGAAAATAATATTAAATCGGACTCACAGGAATAAGGTTAAAACGTGTGGAATGGTTTCAGCTGGCTAAGGACACGATCCAGTTGTGAGCCATTGCAAGAGAAAAATGGCAATAAACGTTCCATGACTTGGAAGTCTGTGACTTTTTAAAAAGGAATGCTCCACGAGTTGGTGTTTGAATATTCAGCAATGGCACAGTGAGGAAACCAAATCTGCCATTGCACTTCAGTGGTTAGTTACGTCAGGGCAGAGGCTTAACTAAAATTATTACTGCTTCTTCAATCATTTGAAATATTTACACCAATTACTCATAAAAGTCTAAGTTAGCTAAATTAGCTTTGTACAAACACCATACTTTGCTGCCATCTGATTAGCATGGGATGTTATAAAAACGACGTGCCGTGTTATCTAACGCTGCGTATAATAAAATGGTTGCTGTCAAGATCTGAATACTTTCTATAAACCTTGGTTTTCGGTGTGAACTACATACATATATATATATATATATATATATATATATATATGTAGTGTTAACATTATAAAAGTTCAGTCATCCCTGTGCTACGACGACGTGTGAGGAAGTCGACGTCACTCTCCACGTATTCTTAACCGGGAACTTGATCGATATCAGCTTTAAGCTGTACGATCCGGCCTTCCTGTGTTCAGAAAACATTCCTCAGTGCCTACTGAATGACAGGCTCTACACTCCGTTTGGACGCGGTAATAAAAATTAAAATACTCATCCCGACGGAGACTCAAACCGAAACCCGTCGTCCAGCCACTACACGACGCCTTACTGACGGACACATCCCACATTACGTAAAGCGTTTCTTTAAAAACTGGCGATCCTTTAGAAGCTCGTGAAATTCCTTGCCTGTTTTACAACCGGATGGGTTACTAATGTGTTCACGAGAACAGGTTACCGATTCATAGCCTGAATCCAGAATGCATCCCCACACCCTACAGCACAAAATTTATGGTAATATTACCCCTATCCCCAAACTACATATACCGACATCTCACTTTGGGCTATAATGTTTGTCGTACATCTTTCTCTCCTGCGTAATATAGGTGCGTCAACAGCATCTTCTTAATTTCATCAGCGGAGTAATACGGTTTATATTTTTAAGCTTTTCATTAAGTAATTTCCCTCGTCTATATTTTACTTCCCTCTCTTTCTTACATCCAAATATTATTTTCGTCATACTTTTTAAAACACCTCCAGCCTAGGCCTTCTTTCTATTAGTAGTAGCAGTATCGGTGGCGCTGGCGGCGGTGGCGGCGGCGGCGTTGTTGTTGTTGGTGGTGGTGGTGGCGGCGGCGGCGGTGGTGGTGGTGGTGGTGGTGGTGGTGGCGGCGGCGGCGATGGTGGTGGTGGTGGTGATGGTGGTGGTGGTGGTACGAATAAAGGCGCGTCGGTTGCATCTTAAGATTCACAACCGTATAAAAACATCTACTTTTAAAGTACATATATCTTAGACAGCAGAGTAAAAGATTAAAAATTCTGAACTGAATGGTGGCCAGTATTTCTCGACGTTAAACTTTTTTCAACTTCTTTCATTATCATAATGTATTTCTTATTTTCTTTGTCGCCTCAAAATACCTGAACTTCTTCACAATTTCAGAAGCTGCGATTCCAAAGACATTAAACATATTCAGTTGATGATTTTATCCTCCTTCGCGACGACAATATACGACGGTGTATGCCCAACAAAGTGTTCTCCACAGCAGCTCCCTCGTCCAACGTCCTTTGTAGCGTCTAAGAGTCCCCTTCACTCTCTTTTGTTCAACAAGGTGACACTTTAGAAAGAGTGATAAAATTTGCCTCTTTATTACAAAACTTCCGCACCAAATTTCACTGCGTGTTATGCACATGAAACACAGCTTGAACGGAGTTCTTCTAAGTTTAAACGTAAGACGCTGGCTCAGTCGCCACGCTGGAACACATCATGGTACATGGGAAAACATTACAATAAGACGACAACGATATTTATCACATCAGACAATTAACCTTTCAGTGTCGGCCTCGGTGCACTGTACAGATCTTTAATTCGTCACATGCTGGCGGCTTCAGTGCGCCGTACATTCGTGCACGCATTTAAGGGCACTAGAAACCTAAAACCCTTCCTTCCTGTGCAAAAGGTGTAAATCCAGCCCCAGCGTCACTAGAAGGCTAAAATATAAGTTTTTTTTGTATTATTTGCAAACTGCATACGTTGTGCAACGTGGAATGAAAAACTATGAAGGGGGAAGAGGTGTAACTCAGAAATACAATGAATATCTCTGTGGAGCTCGCAGATCCACGGGTACAGTGAATGCGAAGCAAGAGTATTCATTGCTACGTCCTGCACTTCAGTCTATGTCATTCACAAGCGCGCAATGTTATTCGACGTCTCACTTATCTGGTGAAAGAATAACGCAGTACGTTGATGAAATGATCGTCAGCATTGCCATGGATCACTGATTACTTGACTCCACTAACAGTAATTTTTAAATAAAATTCGTATGAAATAGTTTTGTGATAACTAATCTCCTTTTAAAAATTTTCACGACTAGCTTGAGTATAAATGTAGCGTTTAACGCCTGAGTGGCGTCTTACAGATTTATAACCATTTACACATCCATTATCTTCGAAAGCCACCACAAGGTTTAGCAACATACGTACAGTTACATTACTTAGAGATTACAGTCGCATAAAACCCTTATCACAAAAATCCTATTTTCTTTTACAGCCGCAAAGGCTGCTACAGCGTGAGGGAATATTTAGCGTTTAAATCATAGTATTAACAATGTACCATGTGCCCGGTGTACAGTTGTGAGTATCGGGTTAACTGCTGCAATGAAAAGTTATCCGTGCCAAACACCAAGACAAATATTTACACTGCGCCATTTTACTAACGTCCATAACCATTCTGTGGGTTTGGAGTTTCACGCCACGTCGGCAGATGCAGCAGGGAGGGTCCACCAAATTTGTATATACGAAATATTGCTTACGAAATTAACGTTTCTACTTAAAGACCATTAAATATGCGAGTACGAGGGTAAGTTAACCGAAGGGGAACTGGAAGCCATGAAATTTAGAGCGTCACATCACAAAGAATGTTTCCGAGAAAACTGTGTAAAATGATCAATTTTCCGTAATAATTGTGTGTTAATGGTAAAAGGGAGAAATACCGTCTCATAATTGGACACGCAAAAGGGAAGTTCCTGAACTGTACCCTAGGAAAGGTACTCAGAAGCACAACTGAGTTAACTCGGGTTCAGTTTGAACAGAAAATCGTAACGTGTAACTTTGCTGTGGTCACAGAAACTCCCCCAGTTCATTTCTCACGTCACTGCGTTGGCCTTTCCTGTAATTACACGCACTTTAAATTCAAAGTACCAGAAGGCACACACAAAGGTAGGTAAAAGTTACAACATAAAAACAGACGCCAAACTTACAAGTAACTTCATGAAATTAATTTTGTATTTCATAGTTAGTATCCTGATGAAACAAAACTTTTGTGCAGGGAATAAAAGAAAGCTGGTACATTAAAAAACTCTGGAGCAATGAATTACTTTTACATTAGCAACACAAATTATATTTACATCTACGTGCTAATTACAGCCATGCTATTCAATTAAGACCAGAATTATATTTCTAAGAACACTTCAATAGAGCCTAATAAGAAATTTTACGCACAGTATACAAAAAAACATGCAGAGCCAATTATGAGCACGACATCTTATTCTTCTTTTTTTCCCTCAATCTTTGCGGACCCGTAGCAAAATGTTCTTTTCAAAGCGATGGTTTATTAGTAAAGGTACCAAGCTATATGGCTTTACATCCAACAAACCTTTAGGCTTAATCTTCATGTTCCCACCGTAACAACCTCAAATCTCAACTGCGTCACGAAGTTGTTCATGAATTGTATTAATTTTAGCAGACTTCACCATACACGGCTACCACCATTTTGTGTGCATTTCATTTTCCAAGACGATGTCTTGAGGCATACACGCCTCCCGACTCCATTGTTCTCAAGGTAAAATGTCATCAGGTCTCCACTACAATGGGTCATTGAGACAGCGAATAACAACGAAGCATTTCTACCCACGACTTCGCAGTTTTTAAAACAAGATTATTAGGAACAACGCAAAAAGAAATATTTCACGACAAATTCTTCATAGCAAATGAAACTGAAATTAGTATTAACCAAATCTGATGTTCCACTTATGAACATAATTCTGACAGAAATCATGTCTACTTTAAAAATTCCAGAGGTTAACACCAAATCTCTGCACCCACACTGCTTTTGTCGGATTTAACCTATAACAGACTTTTTACATAAAATTTTATGAAACTTCAAATTCTAACATATTACCAACTTTCACACGCCCACCTTCAATGCCTTCTTGGTTACGGCTATGAAAGGAAAATATAAATTTTCCTTGCGTGTATTTGCCTTTTTTGTCTTAAATATACAAAAAGAAATTAAAAAGTTGCATATTTCTGAAATTTTATTTCACGATTTTACATGAAGTGGTGATGTTTGATCAAATTTTCGGCTGACTAAAAAGGGACTGCGCACGGGTATGCCTGTGCCGACGGTTCGGTGGGACTTTCCGCTCTGAGCTGTATGACAGGAATACTGCGTAACATCGCTTGCTGGAGGAACAGACATGCTACGTAATTTTACCTAACAATAACTCTAAATAATAATAATAACCACCATCATCATCTACGTGAGAAAGCACTATCTGCGATTGATCTCTAAACTAAACTAACAAAATAGGCATCTGAGATAGCGTGGCAGGTATCTCCATCAAATAAATCAACCCGGCACTGACAAACAAGCCACATACCTGGCACAGAAGTGATATGTTTCCATAAACGGTGGGATTTAAGTTTTCCAGACAGGACGAAGTCATTCCTACATGGAACTATCTAAAATACATTATCAGAGATCCCAAAGTAGTGACCGACACATGTTGCCTTTGTGGCTTTACGCCGGAAGCCAACATGTGATTGCATGTCCAAAACTATCTCAAAACTCCTTATAAAGACTGACATCAGCAGGCCGCCAAAGTTTTCCATCAGGAATTGGCGAAACAGCTTCATTTTCTTGAGGAACCATATTCCCCATATTATAAATAAGAACCGGAGGTCGTCCAGGAAAACGACAACTACAGACTTTACTGGGATCTTACCTTGTTGATGGACAGAACTGTTCCTTTCAATTTTGCCAGACATAACAATGTCTGATAAAACAAACAAGCGAGTTGCACTCACTGACAGCAATTCCATTAACCCACACTCGACAAGACACAATTACAGAAAAACAACACAACTATCAGGAACTGACGCTTGAAATCAGACAACAGTGGCAATTGAACAAGATACCTCTTATTCCACTGGTCTTCTCTGCTACCGGGGTCACCCCTAACATGCTTAACCAAAGCTTCACTACCCTCAATTTACCGCCACGCCTACTATTCAGGTTCCAGAGAGCGGTCGTACCAAACACCTGTTCCATGGGGAGAAAACACCTCAATAATGAAGTCCGCTTGCATGATGAAGAGATTGATAACCCCTAATCATGTCAGTTTATCATGTTCCCGGTTTTATGCATTCATTTCAATATTCTCCGATGCAAATCCCGGCAGGTACTTGGTTAAAATCCCGTATTCTGGGAGCTTCACAACACCGGGCATAGCCTGAGACAATTCCAATAATAATAATAATAATAATAAAGAAATTCCTATATAATTAGTACTAGTTCAAGGAAAATCTAGTGTTATTAAACAGCTTTGTCACAAAATATTATCGACACTTTTTTCCGTCCGAGCAGCACTGCTACAAGTACCTGAAGAAAGTGGCGAAAAGACCGGAGTTCTGAATTGCTTAATACGTTGAAACACCATCCGCGAGGAACAGAAGTGATTCGCATGAGGAATAAAAGCTGTAGATAGTAGACAGGATTCGGCCTTACAAACATTAGGGTTCTGAAATCTGAAACACCTAAATGTCCAGCAACTTAGAATACACAAGTCCGGTTCCCAGGAGTGCACGTGGCAAGGGAGAGCGCAGTGCTGAAAGTTTTATGTTTGCAGTTCCCTGGTGATCCAGTAGAATTGTGGAACCAATCTTGAGAGTGGGCTCCTGAGTGTACTATTTCACTTATATCCGACGAGAGAGCCAGCTCACTGCCAATTGTGTCTGCCCTTTACTACACTACGTCTGATATCATTCCTGGTAGGCCTACGTGATTTACAGGAACCGCTGCATAATACAGGACCAAACGACTTATACCACACTGTCGCACACATGCCTCAATCTTCGCACACTTTCTCGATTAACTATTTATGATGATTCCACCCGCAAAACTGGAAGAGGATTAACCGGACAGTACAACTGTCAAAATTAAATGTGCCATTCTCGAAATTATGTAAAATAAAGTAACTTCAGTTTTATTAGTGTGTAGTTTAAAAATCCAGCTCAGCCTCTAGGAACGGGTACACTTAAGTACAGGACATAATAAGCAGTAAGCCGCGTTTTAAATCATTTCATTTCTAGTTCCATTTATCTCAGTTTACCTATCTGTACAAGGAACAGCATCAAGACGTCACTGGATCCGTCTTTCTATGTTTCTCCGCTAATGATTCTTCAGCGAACTAGATGATGAATCTCGCTACGATAATAATAACATCCGACGCCAACATGCCTTTTAATTTCCCACCAGTGGTACCAACACCACACAGGCAGCTTGTGGTATAATAGAGCGACAGAACCGCCAATCAATGTGGGATCATGATACACACGTATTTAATGTCTTAAGAGGCCTTCACGAATAGGTAAATTTTGTTAATTATTCTTTGATAGAACACAGAAAAAATATGGTGACCATGCGAAATCTGTACCTGCGTCTACATGATGCCACGATTCCAAAAGAGCAAGCATATTAAATACAGTAAATTTCGTAAGGAGTAGGTATTACGTGGTAAACATATTTCTCTACAACTGCTGAGGGAGCATGCCTAAGAATCAAAGCCCACACTGATTCTGACACAGACGTGATCCCATAGCAGAATAAAGAAGGAACAAAAAGCCGAAGAGAAGACTAAAACATTAATGTAATTCTCGGAATGTTTCTACTACAAAGAAAGGACATAATGTTTCCCAAGTGACCTCCCTTACCAACATACAAACAATAAATTACGGAAGCGGGTGGCACACTTTACCTAAAACAGACACGTAAAGCCCCTCTCCCGCCACCAATACAAATTTAATTATTGGTGTAGACCTCTCAACCCTCACGCACTTCCCCCGGGAAAAGCAGACCTCTGCCGGGAATGTTCAGTACCTTACCCTGAACATTCACATACTGGGGCGCCTCAGACTAATTGCCCATCCGATAAAACATCAATGATTAAATTCTATAAAATCAGATCTGAGCGTTGTAGCTGTTAGTGTTTCGTACCATTCAGCGAGTTTCTGCTAAACCCTCATTAAATAAAGCCATGGAGATTCTTGAAAGGTTGAGAGTCAATTTGGGCGACAAGATTCTACACCCTGACTGAAAGAAAAAGATTCATTATGGTGTTCACAAAAGCCCACCAATGCAACCTACACCGAGCCCCTTAAATGTCGTCCACGCCTTCACTTACTGATTAAGACAACCACACAACAGCTCGGAAGTAGCTTCCACTTCAGAAGCCAACAGTCGCCCAGCAGGGCAGACATCCCCGTCTTTACACGTCGAAAGTTCAATCCCATTTCCAAAAGAGCCAGCCACTATTCCTGACCCTGAGACAGACGAGCCAACACCACAACCTCACACGCTCTTTAAGACACGTAAGTAAGAGCAGAGTCCTAATCTATAAGCTAAGATTCATTACTGTACTCGCCACCAGTTCCTGTCCTGAGCCCGATGAACTCTGCTCATACATTCACCTTCTACTTCTTTCGATTTCCTGCGGAATATAAATCGGGTTTGGCACAATGAAGTAATACAGAAGTTTGCATAATGCCATTTGAAACTAACATTCAACTTACGTTTTACACCAGCGTTATTTGGCATTACCCATATTGCCAGGTATATCTGTTAAACCCATTTTTTCAAAAAACTGTATCCACGCGAGTATTCATGTTGTCAGCATACGACTAACGACAACAAATAGCGTCCCACTGGTGTTTTACCGGTTAGGGTTCCAGCCTTGTATTAAAATGTCCTGGGTTCGATCCCAAAAGAAACGTCATACATGCCCCACATACCACAGACAATAGACAAGGGGGTATTTAAAATAACTCTGACATACTAAGTCCACCACTTTTACAAACGCTAGAGAACGCTGGTCCAAGGCACGCAGAATGAAGACGTGTTCATCTGTAAGTAATATCACCCATCTGTAAGTAATATAACCCAAAATTAGTATAAACTTCATCCCAATGACAGCAAACTACAGACTGTAAATATACAAATATACTGGTAATAACAGTGTAATATGTATATGTACGTATATATTGGTAATTATTTGTTTACAAATATTTTCTTCATTTTAGCCTCTTTTATCCAACACACAAGTGACATAAATAATCTAAATGCCGTTGTCCTGCCCAAATTACTCAGCCTATAACCAAAACATTATAGGGAATTAAGCAACGTGTTATAGCATAATTTTAAACCGAAGAAATGGGTATTTAGTCGTCACTGATGCAATAAATTTGGAATAAGGCAGTATTCAAAATATAGATGTCCGTGAGGGATTCCGACTCATCTGTTTGCTTAGTGGACCAGTGGACCAATATTTTAAATTAATTACCCCACCCCATCACTGCTGCAGGTGCGTCAGGGACAAAAGAACTGGTGACAGATAAACCTCGCTACGAAAGCAATAAATGTTAATTCTGGATTCACAGACAGTTTACGTGACAAGTAACACTCGTGTGTTCAATTGAAATAAGGCATAACGTCTTTCGAAAGCGTTATTTAGACACGTTACACATCTTCTCCATGGACAGACGTAAGGTTGAAAAGCAACGGTTACTCTTCATATTCATGAAGCGTGTCTGTTGTCGTGTTAACCTTTTAAAGCCTAGCGGTAACTTTACGTACCACCAGGTTTAACATTAAAAAATTCTACGTGGTGCCCACATTGCGTTTATGTGTTTTGTACGGATCTCAAAACAAACAGCAACTTTTGCCTTATAAAACATTAAGAGACTGCATTTTATAACCGAAGTGGAGAGTGTTTACAGCGCGGTACGCACTGAGTCATATAAAACAGATACGCTTCGTCTTTAGAGGGTAATGGAACACCAAGTTCTTCGACGGGTAACCGGACAATGAGTATCACACAGAATAGTGAATATTTCTTACAATAACTACAAAGCAAATGTATGAAAAATGCAAATGCTTATTTTTTGTACGCTAAACGTGGCACTATCTTCTTACATTTTGAGGTCATTTCAAAAATTGTTTCGAAATGAATTGACGAAACTTAATTTCGTAACGTGGAACAAAAGATAGTCTATAAACCATACGTCTACCCTACACCGTTATCGAGTTCAACGAACTATAACCTTGATCGAGTTACGTACTAACGAAGGAGACAGCACCGCGATAAATGTCCGGTTAGTGCGGCTACATTTTGTTGTGTAGAAGTTTTACATGAAATACATCTCACATTTACAAACGACAAGTATGTCTACATGAATTTTGTAGGCAGTCTCTGCAGCGGAGATTTTAGGGCTGCTGCTGCTGCAATGGATTACCAGCGATGACAAACCGGTGGCAGATTTTCACAATGAAACACGCTTACATCGTTGTTAAATAATGTATTACTAAATCTTCCGAAACTGTACTTTTGTTAGGTGCCATCTTTGTTCCTCACACAACATTACTGTGAGCATCTCATGCCCATAATGTCACCATAAATCTTTAACTGTTCCTTGCACGAACTGGGAGGTCATTATTACAGAAATTATCAGATGTATAACTTCATTAGCTTCTTCCTCATCCACCGACATTCGAGTTAAGGTTTCCGCTACAAATAACCTAATCTCGCGCTACGTATTGTAGTAGCTGAGAGCAAAGCAACCAAATGTGAAGCTGAGATTTATTGGTTGCCTCCACACAAGGCGCAAATACGGCTACTGCTGAAGACAATGCAGTGCTTTTTCCTAGCCTGCCACGCTCCTGAAGCTTCCTGACAAGTAATTGTCTACTACTACATTCCCGCCCACAGAATTATGGGGAACTATAATGCATGCGAATTCTTGTCCAAATGAAAAGGAAGAATGAGAAAAGGCGAAGAAAAGCGTAGTCATGTCGAATGACGTGCTTTCCTTTTAGTGCACGTTAAGACGCTGCTAACCGCATGATGTAATAACCAAGTTTTTACTGTCTGTATATCAGACACTACAGACGAAATGACTCAAAGTGAATATCATAACACTCAATGAAAACGCAAAGAAACACACTTCACTGCCACTTTTTATGTTTTTTTATATTTTAGTGAACAACTCTGCCATCAATTTGACTCGAAGGTCAATACCTTCACCCAACTCCTCATAGAATTTCGTGTCAGTGTCCTCCTCCGTCTGTAAAACAATTGTATAATCATTTAGTAATTACGAAACAAATTGACAATAACTTCAGTAACTCAAATAACGTCAGTGAACAAATGTGGATAAATTAAGCAGTCACGCTTCCTTCCAGGAAGTAGGACTCTGTATACAGGACACGGTTGGCAAGCATCCAACAGTCTGCAGGCTTTATTATCATGCTTAGCGATTTCGAAACACGACGCGTAGCGATCAGTCTCTAAAACACAGGGAGTGCCTGACGATGCTGAGCTACTTTACGTATAAGTGTACAGCCATAACTTACATTTGCACGCCGTGCAATGAAAGTCAGAATTGGTGCCATCAGTTGTACGAACCCGCGTATTGAGCACAAAACATCTCGAGTTTTATTTCAAGTCTGTAGTCTGGTTCTCCTAGCTCAAGATTTCTCGATGTTTTCCTCAGTCTCTCCGCTACTCTTCTTATGTATGCTTCATCATGCCAAAAACTCCTCCTTCATTATTACGTACCTGCATCCATCTTGCACATAATTTTCCTATTCAGCCACGCCCTCCACTCTTAGTACTGGCTGTTCCATTCATTTACAGTAATTCCTTTCATCGCCTCCCCTGTTTCTAAAATTGAAACTACCCAAACTAGCCTTTACACTCGGTGTTTATTAAGCACTTACATGTACCTCAGTACGTGATACTTTATAAAGATTTTACTGTCTCGCTCTTCAATTAAGACAATTTGTGAAATATATGCACAATACGATATAAAACTGATTTATCATAGTTGTTTTGCCTCAATCAGTAGTACCTCATGATAATTTCAGATCCATTTGCTAAAAACAACGTACAATGTTAACAAGCGCTTCGAAACTCCTTATAAAATAACGCAATAACAGGCAAGTCACAGAGTGAAGTTGCTGGTGGGTCTTGGCTTGCTAGCATAGACAACAGCAGGCGATTGTTAGATGCAAGTCACGAAGACGTCTGCAGAGAACAGTACGCGAAGACAGACGTTCATCTGTGTCAGTAAAATTTCAGTTTCTACTTTAAATTTCACACTCCGCTGGACACAGTAGCTATTAACTAAATTCGTACTATTCAGACGACATTTTTTAATAAACATTTCGTTAAGGCACTTTGCAAAAAAACACGTGGGCTAAATCGAAGGATTTCCTGTTCTGTGCAATTACAAGAAATTAAACTAAATTTAAATAAGAAAGTTGAATTAAACCGGTACAAGGCAATAAAAACAGCAAAAAACAGAAAAGAATAAAACAATATATAATTTACGAAAATTAAAGGATCTGTCTGATCCTATAAAATAATCCATTGCTATAGATCACAAGTGGGCACATCTGCCCCAGTTAGTTTCCCGATTTTACGTACGCATTGCAACTTGCCTATTATGTCTAAAATCATTATGGAAATAATATTATTAAGTTACTTTCGGAAAACTTTCCACTAAGAAAGATTCAAGCTTAGCCCAAATCAAAAAACCTGCTCATAAATAGTCCCACAGATTCAGCCTACATTTTATTTGCCGCATTTAAACTCAATATTTTGCACGGTCCCCACGTCTGTGAGTACTTACTGGTGTATGACATCTCTTGTAGATGTATGTATGAAGCAAATCCAAGAAATAGGCCCTCTGATACCCAGAACTTTATTCTGACTCCGAAGTATACATGACACACGGATGGCACATATCAGACCTCCACGTAGTTACTGTTGACTTTTAAGCACATATCCCACCATCGCACCAAGGGTAGCATTCAGGCTCAAAACAAATCGGTGTGAAGATTTCATAACCAGAACCTGACGCTTCGCGTCGGCATCTGTCGCAACGCTTGCCAGCCAGATGCATTAACGGGTACAAAGTGATACAAACCTGACATGTGACTGGTTACGGCCCTACGGCTGGGACGTAAAGCATCATTCTCCCTACAGTCCCAATCTACAATCAAACCAAGTGATTTCCATCCACGTTTGTCTGGGTGTGTATCCTCATTTCACCTTCTAGCCTGGTGACCAATTCTTATGATACGCCCAACGAATACCGTGCCACTGACGGCCCCCAAACGCCGTGCTTTTAAATTTCGAACACACAGTGGTAACAGCATGGAGTAAGTGCAAATACGCAAAGCTAAAGCTACACAAGCGCCAATAGTTTACAGTTCTGCAATCGTCTATAGGAATAAATCTTAGAAACGAAAGCAGAACTTTTACTACAACAATTTCTTTGAATACAAAATAACAACACAGGGATCAAGACATTCAGCTTTCTGTTTCACGTTGGTAATTAAAAACCACAGGGTTTATGAAAGTGAAATTTGGTACATACATAATCTCAAACACAAACACTAAGAAGCTGGGTAGACAAGTCGGTACAGTGACTAGGTTAGCGAATCGGGTTAGAGTCTTGACAGGTACAAGAGATACGTTCTTGTCTACAGCGTCCAGACTGGTTACGCTGCCTATCCAGTCCCACACTAAGGGGTTCTCGCAAAACCCTTCCGTCGGGTTAAACCGGCTGTGGCGTGAGGCTGACCACGCAACTCATTCTAATGTCGAGATCAAGAATTCATGGACCAATACCTCCACTCCCCCACACGTCTCAATGGGACGGTGTTGAATTAGAAACAAGGATAATTTCACCACTGGACGTCACATTTACTTGTAAGTTATGTACCACAGAATTTTATTTCACAATGTAAGAAATTTGTACCATCGCGTTTTATATTTTCCAGCCGTCATTAAGGTTGGCTTCCTGAACCTATCATTTTACTTTTTGTGATCGCGGACATTGCTGTTATTTATGAAGGGGGTCCGGTAAAAATATCGGGTTCGCTACGACAAGTGAAGGTGCGCTCGTTATAATAACATATTAGCTAGCATGACACTGTCATTAGCAAAACGTCGCATGCGACTGACCAACGTCGGAAAGCCGCAGGCACCGCACCGCCTGCGGTTACATGATAAACTGCCCGTTAAAACTTGATGTTGAGGAAACAATCCTTCATCTTGGCTGTCATTATCTTAAATTTGTTCGTGATTGGTCTAAAAGTTGTGTAAGAACATGACAGACGCTGGCACGCTACTTAGAAAAACCGACCAATACACGCAAAGCAAAAATATACATTACATATGCAAGGTTTTCCTTGCAAGCTAATATAAAGTTTTGTTCAATTCTGTTGATGGTATATCACACTTGGACAAAATTTATGAATGAGCCTATTCCATCGTAACAGTCATTGGACGTACCAAGAAATTAAATAACCTGTAGAAAGAATTAAGGTCCATCACCATGTTCACAATAGCCCGCCAGCACACTACTGTCGAAGTCACTCCAGTCCCGACTCCTAAACTGTTTCTCATACATCTATTTCAGATATTCCTCTTCTGTCTATTTCTGCCTCCTCTGTGTAAGCTCTTCGTCTGATGATTATTAAGAAAAACCCATTATGCACGTCCTCGCCCCATGTGTGTTGCACGTCGCTCCAAACCAACCCTTCTTCAACTAATTAATTCAAACGTATTAAAAAGAACGAATTAATTGTAAGACTAGACATTATGTAACTGCAGATTCCGGTGGCCAGGTCGTTTAGAGTCTGAAATGCCGTAAACTATTGCGTGTGATACCCTACTTGCACACAGTTTTCCAGTTTCAGATGGTACTTATTTATGAATTTTCTTCATATCAAACATGTAATTGAAGAGAAACAACAATGTTACAGTACCGTCCGCTATATAAATACACAACGCTTAAAATATGCGAGAACTACATCTCTACGTGTTCGTTCATAAGGGCGAAACACTCGATCTCTCATCAACAGGTAAGACCGTCGACCGAAGATATTTGGGAAAAGAGTGCTGGCGAGAGTGTTTGGGCCCATGAGAAAGGAAATGACAGTAATAAGGCAAAAATTTTGTGCGGACAGGCTCAATGATTCGTTCGCTACTCCAAATACCATTAACCGGACTGAATCAAGGAGGACTACACGTGCGGACTACGTAGTCAGTAAGGAGGAGCTGAGAAATTTGTGTATAATTGTAGTATGAAAACAGAAAGGAAGGAGACAGCTTGAGAGATATACGTGTATATGACCGGATAATATAAAGATGGACTTTAAAGGCATAGGACGTGGTTGTGTACTGGTTTCACATGGTTCCTAATAGACTGCAGTGGCAAGGTCTTGTGAAGAGGCTAATGAACCACATGAATCCATAAAACAGGGTGGATGTGCATCAGCTCAATACTTAAGCCGTGTAAGATGGAGTATGTTTCTTGGAAATAAGAGACTATTTGTACTGAAAACAGTTGGTGCAACCGTCGAAGTTAATGGCGTTTTCGCCTGCTAACCACCAGTTAGCGAGCCCGAATTTGAAAGAATAACTGTCAGGCTTTTGCTGAGATATAATCAAGCAGGCAGGAAACATTCTGTAACCAGGCAGGGACACAATCACACAGTTCGCTGCTGTAAGGATGTGGGAGTGGCCTGTTCTCTCGGCTCGATAAGATCATTTTTATGCTGTCACGAAAACGAAATGAACATCACAACCCGCAGGGCCGTGTTCTAGTGGAGTCGATACCTGCAACTGCACAGAAACATGGGCATTTGCAGCACCGTTCTTCATCGGCCAAAACCTACACTCATGATTTTAAAAAGGCTTTGGCCTCCAGTTGTACAGAATGCATTTAATCCGCTCAGAACACGGCGTAGTTGGGTTTATTTAATAACGCTGTTACTTACAGCAAGTACAAGTACACACACCTTATACTTTTTGATGAGATTCTACTTCACAATCGGCCTGCGTGTGTTTCCATACAGATCATAAATCCTGTACCCAAATATTTTAATAAAGACTTGCTTCTAATTATACAGTTTGCCTTCGTCTTTCAAGAATGGTGCTCGAAGTCAAGATAAAAACGGAGGGAAAAGCTGTAGATTACACATTTCCATCAAGGAAGATATAATGGGACGGGCATGTGTCTCTTAGTTGGAAAAAGAACAGACATGATACATTCTCCGAAACACAGACATAGCAGACTACATAAAAATAGACTGTTAGAGAACTTGGACTGGATCGCGCCGGATTAAGAAGAAACGGGAGGCCAGATAGTGTGAACACGGCAATGGATATTAGGTCCAACAAATTACGGGAATTTCTGGTCTAGCTGGACGCCAGTTTGCTTCTCAAAAATGGATGTTCTCAAAGTTGACTGTACCGTCTTATGCTCTGTCCGGGGAGAAAATAAATGGGATGGCATTTCAAGACGTAAAAAACGCAAGTTTTCAAATTATTGAGAAGACATTTGATGCTATAAATGTGATTAATTTGATTTACCGCCATTTATGTATCCTCGTTCTCAAAGCAGAAACATTTGTGGATACTTAGGTTACACAACCATGCAAAGTTACCGTGATATTAGGCAAAGAATACAAATGGTGAGCTTCACATTACGTACGGTTCCCTATCTTTCTGTTACTAAATACACCTCATGCAACAATAAAAAGACACAAAAGACTCACTTATAAAATATTACAAAATACACGAGAATATGAGTTTAAAGCCACCAATCTAACACCGCGAGATACCAGCATGTGAATGATATGCTACTACTCCTGCTATATTCACTAATACAATCAAAACCTTGGCACTTATTTCTCGAAGATCTATTTTAATCCTGTCACCCCTTACACATTAAGATCTGCCGAATGGTATATTTCGCACCTTCCATTCGCGTCATGCGTGCTACATATACCGGTCACATTACGTTATTGAATCACCTTGCCAGCATCAGGTTAACACGAGCGCTAATGCTTCTGACGTGTATTCTGGAGGCGCTGATTTCGAATTTTTGGCGGGATATCGGCTACCCTGAAAAGCCCTTTCGTAGTTTTATTCAGTCCCTCAAGGAAAGTGCTTAGTTAATACCACAATCGCTTCTTTCCATTCTCCTCCAGTTCTTCGCTAACCTGTTATCTTTCAGTTCGAAGATGTAGTCTGGGATACTGACACAGCCGTAAAATAAACCCTAAGTAAATTAATTAATGAGCCTACCGAAACACACCGCACGGAAATACGTGACGTATGACCGTGCAGTGTCGCGCTTGCAATTCAGACGACCCACAGGCCAAAGAGAGCTGCTTCCTTTCCAAACCAACACTCTGTCGCCTCTTCAGGCCCACAGTGTACACAACACAAGTTGACACAAGCCAGAGAGAATCCTTGAAAACAAAATACAACTCACCCTCTGGGTTCTGTCCCTCCATTGTGACACATCGTTACAGGTCCATCCTGCAAGAAATCAAACGCAGAAATTAAAACATGTCACCATTCCTTTAAAAGAAACAGAGAGTAGAGGTTTTAGTCACTTTACTACAGGATTACACCAGAACAAAAAACACCGTGAAACTTGTAATATTTGAAAGGTCAAGTTCATAATAAGTAATGTGTTTTAAGTCACGCTAAAAAAATTTAGTTGTGAGCCTCCTTTACAGTGGGTACCGTGTCGCTTCCTCGGGGAAAGGCACCTGGGGCGTGGCGTTAACCGTCAACCTCTATCTAGCGCCCAGGCTGGAGAAAGAGTGGAGCTATGCCTCTGCTCTCCCTCTGGGCCTTCATGGCCTGTTCTATGGTAAGGTTTGCCTTTACCTTCGTTACTGATTTATTATCACAAAGGGATACACAAGGTCAAGGTCTACTACAGTTATTCTAGCAAAACACATATGACCTCCACTACATTCTATCCATCCTATACACATCTGTAAATTCAGGTTACTCCTGCAGTTACATTACCAATATACCCCCTCATTTAACCGCGCAGTCGCCCACACGTCAGGCTATTAATTCTTCAATATAGATATCCGTCCATTCATTCATGGATCTATTCATTAAAGAATCCTCCCAGGCGTCCGGCCATTAATTAATTTGTATTTATTTATTCATTTATTTATTTATCCGGTTATTTGTTCATCCATAAACATATAACGAATTCAATAATACGTCCATTCACTAGCTCGCACATAAAATCACTGATCCATCCAGTCACTCAGCCATACAGTCTAGCATTTATCCACCAATTGATACATTTGTTTATAAAGTCAGTAATTTATCAACACTCTCATGCGCGTCATGTACCCGTCAGTCCACACACCAGGTAATTCAGCCATTCGTAAATACTTTCCTTTGCCCATTCAATCATCTATTTATTTCTGACATCATTATCCATTCACTCCACTTATTTATGAAAGCACCCATTCACGCACCTGTTCACCAATTCAGTCACTCATTCATTTATCTGAAAGTTCATCAGTTGAAAAATCCATATATTTACGTGTTCATGTAGGCTACATCCAAAAATGCATCCACTAATTCGTCTGTCCATTCACTCATCCATCCATCTAAGCAGCCAATCAATGACTTCACATTTAATCCAGAAGCAGATGCCTCTGCAGTACCTAACTAATATAACCACAAACCGACTCACATTTTTCCGCTCAAATTACTTACCTACAAAATATTGTTTAAAATAACGATCTGTGTGGTAAAAATCCCAAAACTCTTCTAAACACACATTTTCTATATTGCAGGTAAGAATCACGTGATACCTGTTTTGGTTTCTGCTTCACTAGCATATAAGGTAAGAACATGTTTGAGTCAATTTCTTATTACACGTACCAAGCGCTGTATACTGGTCTTCATGTAGCGTACAGCCTTAAACAGTGTAATTTTACGACAAGTCTGTACTGAATGGTGAATGAATTTGACTACTACGAAAGAGTGTCAAGACATTATCAGGCCCTTAGACAATGACCGCCTATTTTGTATTTTGCATAACCTTCATTTAAACAAGCACAGTACAAAGCAAACTACAGCCCGTTACGTGAAGTTTAGTTCTTGTGTAGGCCTCCCCTGCGCATAACACTGCTCTTGGTGCAATATCATATTGCGTTGAGGAGGCATATGCCTAGGTCCACACTGTGTAAGCGCACAAAAACATCTCTGAGATTCCGACTGTAACAATACTTTCAGTGAATGTGAAAGTGTCACTTCTCAAATCTCAGATATTAAGAGGACATGATTCTAAAATCTGCCGATCCCAGTGGCTGGGCCGTCTAAGGCTTACGTCTGCGGCTGAGTGCTTGCTGGTATCGTGGGTTCGAATCCCACCGGGGGCATGGATATTTGTCTCTTGTGAGTGTTTGTGTTGTCGGGTAGAGGTCTCTGCGACTAGCCGATCCCTCGTCCAGAGGAGTCCTACCGATTGTGGTGTGTGTCTGAGAGTGATCAAGTGAAAATAAAAATAACCTCGACACCTACTGTGAGCAGGTAGAAGAGGTGAGGACTACGATTCTAAAATCCTACAAAAAATAATTACAAACATTACTGTGAAGGCTGTGTGATGGCCAGCACTACTCTGGTACAGGTAGAAGAGAGTGGCTGGTCTAAACTCCTCCTTCATTGCAACGAGTGTTTAAAACAGCCAAAATATTAGCTGTGTGTTTGTCTGCAGTCCTGTCCCATCTTGTCGGAAAAAAAAAAATTCATTGAGGCCACAAACTACTCCTTGCAAACTGAAACAAATTTGTTTTACAGAAGTGCCTCATAACATTAAGCGTTCATATTATCGTCCAAAAAATACTAGACCCAAAATAAAAAATCACACAAAGCGCATCACATTTTACACTTTGCCAGATAAGGTTAAACAGCTTCGTGGAAGTTCAGATTTTTTTCTTCGCTAAATTCGACTCTCCTGTTTTTATAACAAGCCCGTCAGAATAAAAATGGGCCTCATTAATACACTAAGTACTGCGCAGAATTCCAGGATTAACTTCAATTAAAGCACCAAAAGGAAAACACCATTCTCTTAGACGACCGATTTCATAATCATTCAATTACTGAACAATCCGTAACTTGAAAAAATTACCTTATAATCCTCTCTTCGGATTTCATTTTCTGTTCCCACATTCATCCCAGGCTCTTCACAGAGGTGATAAAAAGATTACCGTGAAAAGTTTCGAAGTGATTTCTGGTTAAAATATACACGTGCATTCACATATTCGTACACCGGTTACACGTCTCGGCTACACCAACATATATATATACACACACACACACACACACACATATATATATATATAGATATATATATATACATACACGAATATCGGAACCATGTTTGCTAGTGAACCACATCAATAATGAAACAGAATAATTTTCATAATGACATAAGAGCCTACGTCTTGCTTCTATTATTTTTGTAATGAGTGTAAAATATCCTAACCCTTACATTTTGTCAAACATCAATTAAAGTGTGGTGTTTGTAATTGCGTTCGAAATTTCCTTTGCCTGCTAATTGTTAAACGTACAATGTTTCAAGCACAGGTTACGAAATACACCATTATTGGTATGCTGGTACGCACGTTCTCTTGGTGTACTGGCTGTGCACAGACTGTCGGCTTTTATGTGTGTGTATAGCAAGTGGGTTTTACGTGGCAAATAAATAAAATCGGCAGGACATATGAGCACGTAAGCAATGAGAAAGTTTCTTGGTTGGTGGGCATGGTAATTACCTCACTAGGTTAATACGTTTTAATTTAATACGACCGCTAATAGTTCTGTTGTTAGGATTATGTAAGTCTGCTTGATGTAAATAACGACTCCGCACACAGTTACACAAACACACATAATTATAGGGTGACACAAACACCGCTTCATTGCAAGGGACAAAGAGAATCCTATTAGATTACTCTCTTGGATCTAAGCCAAAAGTTAACAAGGTCATACTACCATAACTACTTAATGGAAATTGTTGATTTGTTGACACTATTATTGCCGCAATCTGTTCACTGCCCTTTACTTTAAATTTTCTACCCAACTGAAGCAGATTTATAATATATTTGCGGTAAAGTTTACGAGAATCTTGAGTTTAATGTAATTCGAGATATCTTAAATTTTTTGCAAGAAACAAATTAACCTTTACTTGTAAATCTGACTTAGTCAGAATTCACGGTACTCGAATGAATTCACACGTAACTTCCGCATTATGTAGGCCTAATAAAGCTACAGTAAATTTATACGTTATAATTCTGCACTGCATTCAGAAGTAAAAGTGCAATAAATATTATCCCTCAGACCTAGATTGTGACCATGAAGCACTGCAACATCTGCAAAAGTTACATTTGTTAAATAAATTCAGAAACATATTAATGCTGCATCTAGTTACTGAATTTCATACGTAGTTTCTCTCTACAATACATCACATTTAAAAATAAATCTCTGAATTCAGTTCAAATATACATTAGTTTCAAATTAATGCAAGTTTCGAACCACTTTTCTTTGCTAGACGAGAGTGTGTCGGTTATAGAAGATGCGCTCATGCAGTAACTTCACTTGCCTAAAAAGTTCGGGTTATTTGACCAGTCTGTTGTCATTTAATGATTCTGCATCACCTGTAAAATTACGAAGAGCTGGGAGTAATAAATAAATTGAACAGCTGTAACCTATTTGAGTTAAGTTCTGACGACAGTATTGCACGGAAAGTAAAAAACTACGTAAGAATAAATAAAATGTATAGTTAAATACCACCTCATGTCAGGTTTAACGGGAGAAACTTCGTTCACGATTGTTTGCATTAAAATCCCTCCTAACTCAAAATCTATAACTACATATAAATCTCACTCGATGGTGCAGCACCTCTTCAGTTAAAAGAGTGTTTTTAAATAAACTAAAAGTAGATGGATACGAGATTTGAGGTTCTCACAGCGGCGTTGCTGAAGATTCAGGTTTTCTAAAGTGTTACGCTGCGTCGACTGTCAAAAGTTTTCAAGGTTTCGAGGGCACTACGGTATTCTGAAACGTCGGTAACAGTCGACACAACGCAGAATCACAGAAGGTATAAATAAATATTTAAATATGTGGATACTTATCAAATAACTGTTAAAATTTATAAATTTACTACAAGGACCAACACAGTACAAAATACGATCGACAGAACAAACTTCAGTTTGGTGTTCCTACTCCATGTTTCGGCCAGGCTGAACCACCACGAAGAAGAGCTTAGGTTTTACTTTGAAAACTACTGCCTTAAGTCAGCATACCTACTACGGATTATAGTTGTACAGTAATATATTGCCAGAATCATTATAAAACCTAAAAATTGCAAAATTCAGAAACGTAAGGCCGTTTATACATACATTTCTGGATCGAGAAGATTCACACTGCTGTACCTCTATCCAGAAACTTTTCAGAGAACGACCTTTTGTTAAACATTCTTTCACGATGGTTTACGGCGTTAATTCTCTTGGAAGGCACAACAATAAACGCGGTCCTTCCGCTGAAAACCGGCTGTCTCCGGGTACGGAACTTTTGTTCCCATTCTACATCGAGAAAAATTACGATGCGGAAAGAGAACAAAAGAAAAAGGAGTTACAGAAGTGGAGAAAGAAGCCCCAAGAAGGAAGAGACACGTGTGTTTTTTTTATATTGCAGAACATCAAGTACGGTTTTATTTGTCCTTCGTTTTGTTTCGATTAAAATGTTCCTGCCAGGCATCGAGCCTATGTCTTCCAGCTCACAGCCTGTTTATTCGGTGGCTGAAGAGTAACTTGGAGCTTTCGGTTACGGTGTTTCTTGTACTTGCATGAATGATTATGTGGCGTGGTTATCGCGAATATAAATCAATAATTATTCAATTTGCAGATTCGTTCCTCTGCCAAAGTTCCACCATTACAGTTTCTACGTCAAATTTATCGGCTATTACCTCCAAGTGCCGCAGCTTTACCCGTTTGTAATTATTACCACAAACAAGATCCTTACGACTTACGTACACAGTTTTACACATGGATGTCGCACGGTTTCATTACTGCCAACAGACAGAAAACTAAATACGGTTCTCGAACGACAATTAATTTTTATTTTAAGTGTCTTATACAAATAACCGTTTAACATATGTTCTGCAATCAGCCACTGACAACTACCCTCCTTCTAACTTCTGCACTAGGCTAAGTGATAAGCTAATAACCGTGAGAGACTTCGGTACCAATTTAAAGATTCCACTTCTATATTTTCCTGAAGAAACTGGGCTAAAATCACGGTAACTCCAATCGGATGAGCTTTATTGATTTACCTGGTGGTCCGCCAAACACACAGACCAGTAGTACTAGGCACAGATATGTGTTCTGCATATCAAGGTTCCTCGGTGAAATACTAAGCTGCTGAGACATTTGCGAGACCAAGAAAAACGCTAAGGTAAGGAAAGAACTGGACTGTAAAAGGCGATAAAATACATTACAAAGAGATAAAAAAAATGTGCAGATAGACGTGGAGACGAAAGATGCTAGAACACAATGTGAGAAGGGATGAGTACCTCTTCGTGCAATAAACTAAGGGCGAAGTAGCTGAATTGGATTAACACAATAAACAAGTTACAAGTAGGAATGTGTGTGTGTGTGTATATATGAGGGTTTTTGAGTGTGTGTTCACGCATGCATAGGATTCTGTGAGTCAGACAGGGAAAGAAAATTTAAAGATATCTACAGGGCCTCGAGAAAGAACTGCCCACACAACAAGGTTCAGGCAAGTACTCGATATTTCGAATTCCCAACTTCACATAGAGCGTAAAAGAACAGGATTATGCACTAATGAATTGATTACTTGGAAACAACGTATAAAATATGCCGACAACCTTTGCAGTAAAGAAAAATATAATTTTTTGCAGGAATTGTCAGATAGTCTAGCAACGTGCAAATAGTAATTGTTCGCGCCTGTGAGACAGAATGCAGTAAATCGCACACGAACCGCTGTCGGAATCTCAAATTAAAAAGCTGTCGTGAGACGAAGAAATACGTTGGTCATGTTGAAAAGGAAAATAGGGTATCACAACATTGCCGCCGTATTTCACAGTCGGTAGGGACTAGATTACGGACCGGACAACTGGGGATTGGAGGATCAATTCCCGACAGGGGTAAAAGATTTCCTTATCATCCAGGCGTTCAGATACGGCCCTGAGGCCCACCTAGCGTCTTATTCATTGGGCACCGGGAGACTTTTCTCCGAGGGTAAAGTGGCTGCAGTGTGAAGGTGATAACTCACCTCCAAATAGTGTCAAAATTAAAGAGTCTATGGAGCTATACTTAAACTCCCCCATATCTTCATGTCTTGGTGCACAGCTAATCATATGGAAAATTTTATAGATTAATAAATAACGAAGTAAAGCACAGTGACAATGAAGCAGTAAATAAGTTAATATCCCTCAGAATGTATGGTACTGATTTGTGGGAAAGGATTAAATTGTATTCTTATATGCAACACAAGGAAATAATTGGTGTAAAATATGATGTTGATATTATAAGCCCAAAACAGAAGCACAGAGAATAGAATCGCTGCATCTAACTACGGATTAAGACACTTCGTTCGGATATGCTATGCCGGCGTCCAGTCGCTCTCGTGATATCCTTGCGCTCCGACTACCAACTAAATCGAAGTGTCTTTTGTACTAACCACATCACTACAGTGAGCGATCTGACGCCCTGTTTTATAATGATCTTATAATTATTTTACGTAATTTCGTTTTCATTTTACACACTTACGTAAACTTATGTCGGACGGTGTTTATTGACTTTTACAGCCTCTTCAGCGATTTATAAAGGGCACTCTCAGCAAGTTAAGAGCCGGCTAACTTTAAAAGCAGGTCATGCTTGCTAGATAAGGGCAAATTAAACGTTATGACGTATCAAACTAAATAAGACCTAAATTCGGCAGACTTGTTTTATTCTTGGCCTCGTGTATCGAAATATTTAAGGAAGGAGCAAGAAAATTACGAATTGCAAGCGCAACTCGACAGACGGACAAACACACGAAAACATCTTCTTGTCACGCGCTTTTCTTGTTTCTTCAAGCATACTGCTTCACTGATCGATGCACCTATTTAGAACCAATGGTTATTACACAGACGACTACTCAAAATCACATCTGACTTGAAGCGAATTTAAATTCCTTCCTGGTTACAGCACTCATCCTATACCATACAGTTCTTGCAACACTTTGACTATTTCCTCTGCAGTAATTCGTGGCGTTACTTCCACGACAGACAGAAAGCTACACAGTCATGTTTCGGTGGCCAGAACCTTCCTTACGAAGGCTGGATGCACGCAGCAGAGGTGAAGTTGGCATTAAAGTAAATGCTTTAGGAGATGCACATATGAACCGACACTACTTGTCTTACACACTGAGTACATAAAGAAACACAATTTATCTCCACGCAAATGACACTACCAACTGAAAAGTAATTAGAAACTATTCTGTGACAAGAATCAGTGCTTAGTATTGTATAATTACCTCTCTGAAACGTTGTAAAGCACAATTATTAACCTTTCCAGACTCTAAACGACTTTACACCCATAATTTTCCTTTTTAACTAATTAAACAGTAATTACAGTTTACGTCGTTATTGCACCCTCGTATTCTAGAATCAAGAAAGCTGTTACAAGCGAGCAGTTGAACACGTAGGCTTACTTGTAAAGTACTGGAGTGCGCTGCACTCTACTTCTTGACGCGTCAAACTTTGCACAACAGCTGACACACAGCACAGCCCAGTACAAGAAGGCAAAACCAGCGACTGAATAAATATAATAGAAAATAAAACAATCAGTTATTTAGAATATCGTACTTCCAAAAAGTATTCTATGTAACAAGTAACGTTAAATTCTACGTCTTACAGGTGTATAATTTAACATCTAATATATTGTCTTGTGTATTAAGAGTTGGGTATGAGGGTGGCCGGGATTTATCTCAGCTCCAAACTGGGATTTTCCCGGTACAACATACAAACTTTGGAATTTTCCCCTTTTTAGTTTATTCAGTGGATGGCCGGGACTGTCTTCTATGAGGTCAAGTAGCCAGACAACAAACCTGGCTTATTACTCCGGGCAAAATACCATACTTATAAGCCTCTTACAGGGCGCGAAAGCGGAAACGTCTGCTGTCTATTCACGTACCGCAGCTCGAAGCTAAACGCCTGCCGAAGCATACACGTATTTTCATATTTTACCACACAGCGAATATTAAACACAAAAGCTCTCAACTGCTCAGGCCCAAGCCTCTGTCGGCTTCACAGCCACAACACTCGTACAGGCCTCAGTATCATTTTGGTTTCTACGAAGGACAAAGCCTGCGGTTCATACAAACCTAATCTGTTATGTGGCATAACGATTTACGTGTAGTTCCTCCACATAACCGTCTAAATTCTTCATGACTTGTACTACTTACAAGATATTAATCGAGCTACCAATGAAGAAGGATAAGATGGATGGGGCCTATGGGACGTATAAGGAGAGGAGAAATGCATGAAGAATTTTGTTTGGAAACCTGAAGGAGACTACTTGAGAAAGCGAGACGTATATAACAGGACAATATTAAAATGCATCCGAAAGATATAAGAGGCAGGACGGGCACTGTACAGATTTTCTCAGGACAGAAAACAGTGTCGGACTGTCGTATGCACAGTCATAAACTTCAGGATACCGTAGAGTGCAAGGAATTTCTGTACTAGCTCAGGAAATATTAGCTTCCGAGGAAAGACTCTGTTACATGATGTTTTTCAGTCAGTCAGTCAGTCAGTCAGCTAGTCAGCTGCACTTATAAAATATTTACTCTCTTCCCTAAACACCATTCTCTTTTCTGTATAACTCAGCGCATCATCTAGCTTCTCGATTACTTTCAGTTCTTGAACTCTCGTCACTTCACGAAGTTATCACTTTCACTTTAAGTGTAATAAAATCGTAGCATTAAGTTTAGTTGCAATTTGATTATACGCCATAAGCTTCGAAAATGTAATTGGGTATTACTAAGTTATTTCAAAAAAGGAATCAAGTAACCGGCATTCCATTTTAGTGCAATACTCTTATATAGTCTCACAAAAGAAATCTGTCACAACCAACTTTATATCTCTCTTTATTTAGAGACTTCGAGCGAACAGTTTCGGCCTAGTAGGCCATCAGCAGGCTCTTCTAAAAAACATGAAATGTTAAAACTCTACTCTTCGGAAGGGGAAGGCCTTCCTCTTCTGAACAGCAGAGTTTTAACATTTCGTGTTTTTTAGAAGGGCCTGCTGATGGCCTACTGGGCCGAAACTGTTCGCTCGAAGTCTCTAAATGGAGATATATAAAGTTGGTTGTGACAGATTTCTTTTGTGAGATTGAAACATACACCAGCGGAGATGTTTAATATTAAAAAAATTCTTATATAGATTTGTGCGCGCACGTATGTAGGTGAAGGGCCGCCGAGAGAGGATTAGGGCCCCCCAGTAAGGGCGAACTTGCTAAAAATCTTTACACTAGATCGTAAAGACCGACTCTCAGTTGCAGAACAACTACAGCTTGGTCTGAAAGTGTTAATTTGTACAATCTACACTAACGATACTACCGAGAAAGACAAAAACATTGCAATATGCTAATTTGTACCGGCTTCCCTCCTCCCCTCGTCGGCACTGTGTAGATGTGTGTATCTTTCAGTGTAAACTTGGGCGACTCAGAAGAAGTACATAATCCCATAACTTTCTTTACATTCGCAGTTACGGCGTAACTAACTGCAAGGTTCTTGGCAGGCCGCGTGTGCCTGTCCGTTCTGTAACTCACTTAACAGTCATCTACGTTATAAGCATTAATTAATCGAGTTATTTCGAAGCTTCCTATCAACACAGTGTCAATGAGGACTTCCCCTTCACGGAAGACTGCTTCATTTCCTGTCAACCACAATACCAACAAGGCAGCAGTGCCATGTTGTTAGGCAGACAGAAATCTAAGGCCATTGATGTCTTGAACAGTAGCATATTTCGTACCTCGACGGATTTACGTATTTGTTTAATAAAATGGGAACAGCAAGGTGGGGAACGCTGGACGGTAACAAGTAACGAATGTCCTAACTGTATACGTGACAGTTGTATGAACCTGTACAATTACTCACTGAACACGCATGGTGTGATTCATCGGAATCTTGAGTTTGATTCAATGATGCTTTCAACGGGTAAGACTATTATGGTGACAATGGATAATGAAGAACGTGAAAGGAAAAGAACACTGTCTAATTTACTTGCAAGCTGTTATCCTGGCATTCGACTGAAGGCACTGATGAAAACCACAAAACGCTGTTAAGAATAGCAGGTGTGCTGGCTGACATTGAAACACGGGACCTCACGAGCATGAAGGACTGCAGACGTCGCGGTTTGCATATCGGCAGCAAACCATCATGGTTACGGTTCTTGCCAACGTTTTGGTATTAGAGTAAATCGGAAAACGATGGTTCTTGGAAGTGCATATTAGCCAGACTTGATGTGACAGATTATTTTGTGTAGATTTACATACAGGTTTTCTTTTGTTGCGCAACGGCCCAAATCGGTCCTGGGCCGCCTCGTTTTCTGTTTTCTAGATCACATACAGTTAGACACACCCGGTAGTACTCCTCAGAACGAGTGACCAGCACGTCGCAGAGGCCGCTTTACATACCAATTCAGATAGAAGTATCATAATAGAGGCAAATGGTGTAATGAAACTAATGCTAAGAGTGTGCTATTGAGCTGCCCAGCAGACAGGGCACAACTGCGACCATTACGGTGCGTAGTGTGTCAACATGCCTGTGATTTCTGAACTCCAGGGCCAAATTTAACCAAATCCAGTCAATAGGCATGATAACTTCAACGTCATACGTTTTATAAATAAGGACCTGTAGTTCATAAATTCGCTGCAACATGTAGTCAATTTCGTTGTCTCATTGTTATACGGCGCACCACCATTCGACTGTCAGCTGCCTTCGTACTCCAGACGGACACGAACTGAATGCTAACCGAAAGAAGACGTGACAAAGCTAGACTACTGCAGGTACCAGGAGGACGAAGAAACTGCATAATGACGAGAGTCATACATTGTGCCCTTCGACAAACACAACTAGAGTGATCAAATCAAGCACGTTGTGGTGAGAACTGAGTGGGAGAACAGAAATACAAACTACATTTAGCGCCAGCCTCACTTAGCAACCATGAAAGTCTGTGAACAGAACTTCCCTAACACACATTATTTCCATTTACCGCCACCCTCGAGATCCGCCACAAATTGCGGTTGGCAAACAGTAGCGCTAAATCGGGATGTGACTATATATAAAAGTCTGGTCGGAACCTTGAAGGGAACAGAAGACTTGTAACAGCAAATCATTCAAGGATATTATTAAAATGGGCATTAATGGAAAAGACTTAAGATTGGAATCAACTGGGTCAGTATAGGATCCATTGGTGAGATTTCGTGAAAACGTTAATGAAAATTTTAGTTCCATAAAACGCAAGAAATTTCCGGGTTTCCTACAGGTGATAATAAAAATACATGTACTTGAGAATATATTACTCAAGTACAAAGATGTTGCAAGGCCCTGAAGTAGACAGCTAAAACAGTTACAAAGGCTTCTGAACATTTGGTCGGGTTTGCAGAACTCGGGCTTTGTGTTGTAAGAAGAAAAAGACAGAAGGTATCTAAAACAACCCGGTACTTTCACAAAATCCGAGCTCGGCTGATCGATCAGTTGTTTACCTCACAAGACTTTATTATCTGCTGATGTTATTCTCATACAGCATGTGCTGCGATGACTATAACAAAAACACATGTAAGACATGTTTGGCCTACAGTGAGGTCTAATATCCCGGTGTTTGTCGTGACTGGCTGAGCGAATGAAATATCTGTTCTTACCACAAGAGACCCACGTCCTTACATCTGGTCTGCAGTAGAAAGTCAAATCCCTCCAGCTGGCTTGCCGTTCTGGTACTAACCATCTGATGTCATGCACTAAGAACTCGTGCAACCCACCCGCTTACTGTCTAAAGACTGGAGGTTTTGTTACGTAGTTCTACTAGCTACAGCAGACAACCCGGTACACATTAACCCCACGGTAGAGTATCTTCCTCCAACATTTGGCACGTACTGAGTTGATGGTCAAATTCCCTGTTCTTGTGCTGCTACAAGGCTTTCCACAAGCACAGCTACAGACAGAACGTTCCAGAAAAAAGTACTTTCCTTAGGATATACAGCAAAAGTTATAACACGTTCAAAATTTTCGAGTGCGATCGGGATTATAACATTTTTCAATGATCAAGTCGAATGTTAAGGATTGTCTTCGCCATTTTTGAGTCAATAGATAGATACTTTCCTGCCGGTCCCAGTGGCCGCGCGGTCTAAAGCGTAGGTCTGCGGCCGAACGCTTGCTGAGATCGTGAGTTCGAATCCCACCGGGGGCATGGGTGTTTGTCTCTTGTGAATGCTTGTGTTTTCAGGTAGATGTCTCTGCGACGGGCCGATCCCTCGTCCAGAGGAGTCCTACGACTGTGGTGTGTGTCTGAGTGTGACCAAGTGCAAATAAACAACCTCGACACCTACTGTGAGTAGGTAGAAGAGATACGGACTACGAAACGATACGATACGATACGAGATACTTCCCTCATAATAAATACTAGGACACAATGGAACTTGATTGTGATCCACTGTAAGTTGGTTCTAACCAATGACTTCAGTACTAAAGTAATGAAAGATATGAAATTAAGCAGCTCAAAATGTTTTATGGGTTTAACATCAATTCTTCACAAAATATACGGGCTTCAAGTCAAGAAAGATGATATGATCGAACATGTAGCAGGCACGGGAGAAGTGAGAAATCACTACAGAATTTTAATTGGAAAACCTGAATGAAGCAGACACCTTGGAAGGCCTAAGCGCAGATGAGAGGATAATGTTAAAATAGCGATTACAAGAATGGAATATAATATTTTGGTCTGCAGTCATCTAGCAACAGTGCTGATTGCGAGTATCTTGTTAAGACGGCAATGAAACCTTCAAGTTCCATGCAAAACATCTGTGCAACGGTCAGCGTCTCAAAACGGTCTCTGCTCCACCGACTTGCGTACTCTCTGCTGCTCATTGGCTTTGTCAGTACAGCAGAACGCTGTGCCAAGAACAGGCTCCGAAGTGTAAAGTTCCACATCGCATACACTTTAACAATAATGCTGTTTATTTTTAATTTAGGGCTTTGTGAGAAAGTAAACAATCATAACTGTGATACTTGCGTAGCAAATATTTGCAAACCGTGAACTGTACCTTTATCTACTCCTACTTTGCTTAACTATTATGAGTTACGTGAACCTTATTCATAAAAGAGTTATGCATGAATTTATTAAACAATGCTTTACTCAACCTTCCTGAAAATTCTTGAGTTTTATAACGAAGAAGCAGCGGATGCAGTACGGTACTTAATAAAGTCCTGCAGTAAGCAATTTGCAAACCACGTTGCTTCCTATCGCTAAGCCACGACCGTATTGTTACAATAACGATAGAGCAATTTACAAGTTACACGCTATCTCTACGACTGTGGCGCCCAGTACCTACGAACGGAGAACTTTGTTAACCATCTCTCCCACACTACATCCCATAAAGTAAGTTAGTACCATCGCACGAAAACTACTTCAACGAAGGCACGGGACAGGTAAGTCTAGCAATATAATCAGGATATGAATGTAATGTTTCAGTGAATTACTTACATACTAAGAATCATTAAATTTTCAGGATATTCGATACGGTTATTGTTTTATAAACTGAGACTGTTGTATAAAAAAGTGTTTACAATAAACTTGCTTAATGCAGTTTGTGTATTTTAAACAAGAGCTGCACGGTAGAAAGGGCATATTCCTGTAATGCGATTCGAAGAAACAAAGGAAGAGCTTTTATCTGAATGGTAATTAATAAGCAGAGTTCAGTATCTATGTGTGTAAACTTCAGGTCCGTGAAGTTTCGGAGCTTTCAACAACAAACTTCTGAGAATGCCTTTACGTGACAAAATAATAACAGAATTGTGACAATCACATAACGAGCAGCTTAGTAATTTTCACTCTTCACGAAATACTAAGACTACCAAATCAGGATGAGAGAAGGTATGTGAGGAATAACTTCTGGAGATAATAAAGGCACACTGAATCTTGTCGGAAAACCTGACAATAACAGCCTGTCTGGGGTGGTATGCCCAGATTATAGGATAATATTAAAATGGGTTTTAAAGGAATTATATGAAACAGTGGATTCTATATGGCCGGCTAAGGACAGGTTACAGCAGGGAGCCCGTTTAAAAACATCAATGAGCTTCTCGATTCCATAGAGTATGGGAAGTTGCTTGACCAGCTAAGGGGTTATTAGCTTGTCAAATGGAAGTAATGATGGCCAGCACAGCGATATTCTCTCTGCCCTCATCATTGCTTTTCTTAGACTTCGGAATCAAATTTCCGAGTAGTGCCTCAAGTATATTGCAAACATTTATTTCCATATCCCTTCCTACTCACCTTGCAAAACTATCCCTTGAGCTCATTGAGGTAACACAATTTCCAGTGACAAGGAACACCATAATACTTCTTACGTTGTGAGTTAGCATACTTCCTTAAAAATGTGTTAACATAACATAAAACATTGATTCTGGCTCAAATTACATACATACGTTTGCAGTGACAGAGAAATCAGGTGCGCTCCGAAAAACAGCCATTCTCTTACCGCACATGGCAATGAACAGTCAACACGCTACGCACAAGGCTGCCTTTGTGGCTGCATGTATTTGTTTTCCCGTAATCACGTGACTGAAATAAAGAGTGTGCCATACACATCATTAATTTCCATGCGACATTCAGTACGTGACGAAAAAAAGAATTACTGATAGGAAAACATCGCCTCCAAATATTTTTGTTGCGGGCTGGTAAACATGCGATAGGAAATCATTTGCAGAGTTTGTGTCCTGTGTGATGCATATCCAATCGGTGTAAATGGTTCACAGATTTACACTATACTACCCAGTAACACTATATACCTCTAACAATTCGCTGTTTTTACATTTAAACCAAAAAATATTCACCACATGAGTCTTGTAGAACCCCATATTTTGTTCCAACGCAAATGTCTGTGGTGTCACATTACCTACAACCTTTAATTTAGCTTTACACAACCAGCAAAAAAAAAACAGGAATGGTTTTGATATGGATAACAAAAATATCTAGACTTCGTAGTAAGCTACGTCAGATAGGGTCGCTTTGGAATAGTCCGGCCTGTACAGTACAGTTAAAATTGGTTCGTTTGTATGTGTACCATTTGGTATGGAGTGTAGGACCTTATGTACAGGACTGTCATGCCAGATTACCTGTAGCATTTGGCACGGATTGTAGGATGTCACGCAGAAGACGGGACTATCAGGACAGCTGTCGCTTTTCGTATGAAGTACAGCAGGAATTCATGTATGAGTTGAAGAAAATTTTCTTTCTCCATCCAAAATGCACTTACAATTTAGAAGCTTTTAAAATAGAGTCGATCTCGGTTTTAACGTCGTGAAAAGTAGTGACTATTTCGAGTCGTTATAAATAAGTGTCGTTATAACCGAGGAGTATAATGTTGTTGTTAACAGTGACGAATGAATTCGTACCACAGAAAATCTGACACTATAAGCGAGGTGTCGCATAAACCGATGTCGTTATAGCTGGGTTCGACTGTATAATAGTATTGATATAGGTAATATACGTAATTACAACTTTAAAAAACATAAGGGTTGCCTGTTCTGACTCCTTATATCCGTGCCTTCTGAATTATAGCACAACATGCCGTAGCTGAAGATGATGACAGTACGTTCTGTAGCACTACTGATATCCACCCATCAAACTACACGGTGCCAACATGGAAGGCCACACTGCTGGAATTATAAAATAATTTCCCTTCCCCGTTGACGTTGTGGCGAAAGGAGTAGCGGGTCATCATTCCCTGTGGGTAAAGCGTCCGAAGCCTGAAGCTGACAAGTCACCGCCTTTTAGTGTCTAGGTTAAGAATGCATAGAGCTGTGTTTCTCCTTCGTATGCCTTCGCAAGGAGATGTTTAATTAAGCACAGGGACAGCTGCCACCTTTACGACAGGGATCGGAAGAAATTGGCAAAAAAAGCAAACAGAAAGGTCCCTGCTTATTATACTTATCCTCAATCCTGAATGAAATCAATGTATACTGAATTCCTTTGTTTAACTGAGGCAAGATGAGCGGTTAATCTCGTTTCTTCAGTGCAAATTCAGAAGGAAGCCAGTCCTGTGCGTGATTCATGTTCTCACATTACGGTGCTTGACGGAAGCGGTCGCTTCGAGGCGCGTGACTTGACTGATGTCTGCATAGCGCAAGTTTAACAAAGACATTCTCGTCACCCCTCATCAAAATAACGCAGCAATAACACCCTCGCCTTTGCCGTATCCAGGAGACTATTTAACATCTGCGATACCGCAACCTTCCTACTGCTTGAGAAGCAAACCGTCTGTACAAAATATGTACACGTGGCTGCTAAGTAAGTAACATTTTCTGTGCCTGTCTAAGTTGGTTCCTAGTCATCGCCCTGACCAACTTTTGTCGAGGCTTTCGTAAGCCTATCCACGCGAATGTAGGTAGAGTACGCAAATTAGGCTACGACGGTTTCCTACCAAATAATTTTTAATGCTTCATTCACTAACAGCCGTATCAATGGAAGCTACATTTCAGGCATTTGGACTATGGACAGCATAAGAGAAAGTAGTCCTAAACCGTTATATAACTAAATGGGTTTATATTGCCAGGACGTTGTGAAGAGAAAGGCCTACGAAATTTTGATAAGTAAACCTGCAGTACATGAACACTTTTAAGTGTAGACATAAATGGAGATAAAATACTAAAAGAGGTATTAGATGTATATACTAAGGGATGTCTGTGTAGGCTGGGTTAATCCAACTCCGGATTTGCCCAGAACGGACGACACTTACGAACACAGTAATGGAATTTCAAGTCTCATAAAAGGTGGGAAACTGCTTGACCATCTGATGGATTATCACAAGCTCAAGAAGGCCTCTGCAGCGTTAGGTAAATTAATTACGTACACTGGCTCACCTTTATGCCGCAGACAAGTTAATCCTCTTTAAAAGTGGATATTTAAGATTTGCTGACAATATATTCACAGACTGTTGCGCTGAAACAAGGGCACGGTAAAATTTTCCTACATCAAGTTCGGCTAGTATTGCTCTTACCTGAAGTTCGTCCGTCTATGGAAGTCATACTTTTACCGACAGAGATGCAAATTTCAAGGGGAATTCAGCTACGCGGCAAGATCCAACGGCATTTCCTGCATCCCACGCCTCATTAAACCAAAATCGCGACCACTTGGTGTTAAATAATAAGTGGATGAACATTCATACACTATTTTCAAGTAAAAAAGCAGTCCCATTACAGGCCTGAACATGCCCACAGGGTTCCAGGAAGTCGAGGTTCCCAGATTTCTAGACAATCGGCACATGAAGGTGGTAAGGTTGTCAGCCATAAGCACCGGCCGCGTTTACCCCCCAGGAAAGATTCCTGGTTAGAGGCTGAGTCGACCGCAGGGCCATAGTGCGGCCGGAAGGATTATGTCAATGAAAAAATCCACTGACACCATCGGGAATCGAACCCGCGACCTGCCGGTTTGTAGCGCAGTGCCTCTACCAACTGCGCCACCGCAGCCACTCTATTTTCAAGTAAGGACATCAAAATATTTGTTATTCGCAAAGAGCGCAAGAAAAAATAATTTTTAAAGTTACTTGTAGCCTATGAGTAACTGAAACGGCATTGAAGCGAAAGTGACAGAAATACGTAGATGAGTAAATAAAATTATCTTTACATAATCGTAGGTCTTAAAACAAATTTGGCTTTTGGGTTACAAAGAAATGTAAATAAAATCCCATTGGCGGCTAAGATTCTAGATGTTGCACATTTTGAATCACTGGGTGACTATGTTGTTTGCAGGCGAATTGAAACATTATCTCTGCACTCATCAACAACCTAAGTACACATAATACATGTTGTAAATATACCCGGAAAGGAGGAAGCAAGGTCCTGAAAAGAGCACATCCAACAATCTCATACATGACGGTAAAAATAGCAACATGAGCCAGAGAGCACAGTTTAATTACTTGGTATTAAATGTTCTTAGGAGTGGCGAGATTCTGGCAAATAAACTGCTATTTGAACAAATCGTTTAGGAATAAGAAATGAACAGTATTGACGTCATGGTCTGACAGCCAGGCTTTAATACGAGCGACAAAATGAATAATTAGAATTTATAAGACTTTTTGACAATGTAGAACACAATCTGCAGTTAACTATAGATACTGATACTGAAAGAAAGAATCCAAAGTCAGAACGTTGAATGACACGCACATTTGCGAATGGAAAGACACAGGGTTTCATTCAATCTAGAGAGGGTGTGGTCAGAATACATCCTTTGAAACTGCTTCTAATGGTACCATTGTCTGCTCTGCGGGTGAAAGGCAAACATACATCACTGGTGCAAAGGTAATTGACATGGAAAACCCGATGTACGTGAAGTATACCCCGCCACGGTGCCACTTTGCCCACCACAGTTCCATGGGCTGCCCTGGGTTTGCATGTGAACCTCAGCCGTGAGAAGATGGCTACTAACCACCTGAGTTGTAGCACTTTCCCAACCACATATTACACGCAAAAGAAGTTAATACAGAAATATGTTGCTTGTAGAAATAAGGTGTTCTATAAGAAAATGAGCGGATTACTTCCGAGCTGGGAAGTAAAAGGAGTATACCTTATCATTAATGTTGTTGTCGGTGGTGATTGGTGTGATAAAGATAGAGACAGTGATAATTATGGTGAGATTTCCCTGCCTTCTCATTTCCATCCTTAAATCATTGCTTTCATATCATTAAATCTCAAACAGCAATTGGAAATTAAAGAGCCGAGCAGACATTTGTCAATTAGTAACAAACTCGTACGGATTCACTCCAATGCAAGTATGCCTATAGGGTATACACGTATTCATATCAGAACATTTCTCACATTAACTATTTTGATAATTTATTACAGTCCTAGAACATCATAATTATCAACAGATACTTCCTATATACCACACGTCACAAAAAGTAAAGAAATCCCCCACGGAAGTTCATAATACGATTTGAAAGCTCCTTAATATTGATATAAACATTTTAATATTACACGCGTAACAAATATGTCACATTCTTTAAGTACAAATTATACTAACTAATGCACTGTTATTATTACAGTACTGTGTTCCAACATGTTTCGATCCCTGGATCGAAACATGTTGGAGTATAGTATTGTAATATAAGAACATATGTAATAATAACAGTGCATTTCTTAGTAAAATTTGTTCTTAATTGATGAATTAGACACGGTATGAATAATATAGAAAATGTCACATTCCATTAACAGTCTCTGTTAGTAGTAACAGAATGAGTAGCAACATACGACCATATTAAGTGTAAGCTCGAGATTTCAGTGCATTTAAAACATTTTTAAACAAATGTAATATTTCCACTTTTTATGATACTGGATGGCCTGAAAAATACCACGATTGGTTGAAACATATTGTGTTATTAATACGACTAATGAACATTAACGTCAATAAAGTTGCGTTGAAAGTAAACAAGTGCTTCTTTCTTGGTTATATTTTGCCATATTGAGTCGCAACTTCAAACTTTAAACTCGATTTTATTTAAAGCGTAATCGTTAGCGTCTCCTTCCGAACACACGCAGGTTCCGCTTTGTATCTGCAAAGCCTGGGGTTACAATTTGCATTTCAACTTTCGAAAAATATAAAGGATACCAAAATAAAGCACCTGAACTTTTCCTCGTTTCGTTTATATTCAGCTGCTTAGGGAAAGAAAAGTATCTTTCTAGTATCAAATAACCAATTATAGACAAGGACAGTGCACATCGTCATATGTAAATTGTTGAAGATTAAAGATTTGCCTCGTGTATCGAAGGAAGAGGAATAAAATGAAGCACCGAGTAGCTCGTAGTAACAAATGACTTGCAATACCATTCCTTATACGTATCTGAATGGTAACATTTGGACACGTTTCGTTTCGTTCTTTCGAATTCTTTTTCTCCTCAGGTAATGGTAACATTTGGACACGTTTCGTTTCGTTCTTTCGAATTCTTATTCTCCTCCAGTGAACACAGTCTGTACAATATTTCGCAGACCCTTTAGTTCTAAACATAAAACACTGCGCCCTTTTAGTTTTAATTTTATTCCACGAAAGATTTTTTGTTCATGGGTACGTGGGTATGCATAAATATCTTATTACCTAATTTTTTCCAATAATTGACGCAGTCTTTCCGTTTCATAAATCAAAAGCTCCGAAACCAACAATATAAGAAACGCTCAAAACAACCCGGTCCTGAGCCAGGTAAATTTTGTTCACGTCACCAAAAGTTTCAACGTACATCCATTTCAACATTACTTTCTCGTCACCATTCCAGTTGTCACGTGGCCTTTCTCAACAGATTTTCTAGGCAGGGTTGTTCTGTTATCCTAACCGCTAAGAATGATCTCCTAAGTTAATTGACCTGACGATAGTATGAAAACATTAAAAATTTCCCAGTTTCTGGTTGCTTCAATTGCCCCTAACTTGACAGAAGTCATTTTATAAGTTCTTTTAAATAAATACATAAAACTAACCACTCAAGATATAATACCTACATCTGTTAGTCCATACGCTTCGGCTGCTCAGCATTGGAACTAAGTGAAAGTAGACTTTCTACCGTATTTCTAAAGACGCTTCATGTTTAAAACAGCGGATGTATTGTTCATGAAATATTTACGACAAATATCTTTCGTTAAAGAAACACAAAGAGAAATTTGTTTGTCGTGTATTCATTGCAGAGTGGTTAAACTTTCTTTGCTATACCAAAAATATATTTGTCATTACCATCATCAGCAGCAGCAGCAACAGCAGCATTACAAAACACGCAGGGCTGCTCTCAATTACTTAGCATTAAACCTTCTGAGGTTGAAATTGAACGCACAATGTTAATAAATAATATGAATGAATAGCCCAGCTCCGGTTTCCTATTGAAGACTTGAAGTTTGGAGGAAGGTGTTACAGTTGGACGAAATTAATTTTACTTCCCATCGGTCCACTAAAACGCCTTCATTATATAAGGCCCTAATCGAAAATTGTGCTCTTTGAAAATTAGAATAAAGGACTTAACAGTCGAAACGGCGGAGTGCATAAAATATGCAGCCTGTAATCAAACATTTGCAGTAGTTTAATGTGTTCCATGTCCGTGCACTATATTATACAAAAACACTAATCACCAACAAATGCACAAAGAGAGTTTTATCATCAATCGTAACAGACTCCTACATGTTTCGACCCTGCTGGGTCATCTTCAGGGAGAACTTTTTTGTTATCGTTACACTAANGGCTTTGAAAGGTTAACAACAGACATAACTAAACATTGCCTACATACATTAGAATAATGTAGATAAAGTTATCCAAAATTATGTGACGATAATTATAAAAAGTACTGAAAGCATTTATTAATATTTTGCATTCATAGTAAAAACATACTTATAACCTAGTATGCCTTAAACCAGGAAAAAAATGTAACTGTTACAAAAATACCAATCACCAACGAATGCACAAGGAGAGCTTTATCATCAATCGCAACACACTCCTACATGTTTCGACCCTGCTGGGTCATCTTCAGGGAGAAATTTTTGTTATCGTTAGACTAAGGTTGCACTTTATAGTTGAGTGAGAATGTGCTGTGGACTGTGTACTGCGTTGTTTTTGGAGGCGTGAACTCTCTGCGGTCCGGGTCTGCAGTGCAGGCCCGGACCGCAGAGAGTTCACGCCTCCAGTACACAGTACACAGTCAACAGCGCATTCTCACTCAACTATAAAGTGCAACCTTAGTGTAACGATAACAAAAAAGTTCTCCCTGAAGATGACCCAGCAGGGTCGAAATATGTAGGAATGTGTTAGGATTGATGATAAAACTCTCTTTGTGCATTTGTTGGTGATTAGTGTTTTTGTATTCGCAGTAGTGTCAATAGGGCTATTAAATTAAATAATAACTGTTAATTCTTTATGCAGAACATCAAAGAAAGATTTGTACGTGTACTTCACTGTAGTGTACGGGACGAGATAGCTCAGTTCGGCCAGTTGACTATCTACAGGCTGTAAGACTGCAATTCAGCTCCTAGCAACAACAGGAAACTTGCTGCAAACACTCCATCCAGTGACTATAAGCAGTTCATCTCCGTGGGCAAAGCGGCCGAAGCGTGAACCTAACCATCACCTCCATTTTCTCTGATGTCTTATTAACATTGGAATAAATTACACATTTCCTGTTTCTGTAACAACATCTTATATGCTTACAAGCGGGCTCTATTTACGAATTATTTTTTTACATTTTCAGTATTTTCGCCTAACAATGGTACATAAAAAAATTATCGGAAATGTTAAAGGTCTCTTGCAGATATAAATGTGTCGCCCTATCTACAGTACCACCGCGCAAAACTGTAACTCTAGGGCACAGGCAAATTTCTCGTTTTATTCATTTCCGTTGGAGCAATAATTAAGCATTACGCGCGATATTGGAAGCAACAGTGTACGCGTTCTGTGATAGGGGGAACTGCCATACCAGCCCTCATACCTTAGCTACGCCCTATAATCCCTGCCTCTCTCGACAGTGGCCGAGACAGTTCGCTGCACCCCCCCCCCCCTCCCCCGTCCCAAATCGACTGACATCGAAAGTTGGCTCGAGAATCGGAAAACAGTTGCCGAACGATAAACGAGAAAATAAACGGAATCCCCAATATCCGTTCGGTAATTACACTTAGTCACTCACATTTAAATTGAAGACAAATTAAAAAGACGATATTGCGATATTAAATTGCTTGATCTGTCGGCAGGCACCGAGTGATTCTGGAATTGGTTACAATGAGGAACATACATAATGTATTACCACACTGTTTTTTAAAGTCGCTTTTCCATTCCTCTTGCAAGCATTTTTCATTTTTGTCTGTCAGCTACTCACTCCTACAGTTAAACTGCTTTGGTACCTTCGTTTTACAAATATTTTACACCCTTAACTTCTTTAATTTCCACCCCCAGGCTCGCGTCCATTCCATTGAGTACTTATGTCGTTCCTTTGTGTGTTGCATACTCACACAAAAGCTGTATCGTATCAGTTTCATTGTTTTATCATTTCATAGCTTGTTAAGAACTGGCTTCACATTGCCATGTTCTTCATAGACCCTTTCGAAGCCCTGCGGACTATCTGTTACAAAAGCTCCGTATATCCGTCCCTCTTAATGGACACAAGGAGTCGAAAGCGCGTATGACATTCATGACATTTAGTATCACAGAGTTTTTACACAAATTGTCGAATAGTTTCAATTTTGTTTAAAATCAGATAAAACTAACGAATACATCATACTTAGCGACGATAATTTACGTGCCCTTCAGTATAATTCTGCAGTACACATGAGTCTTCCCACGCTAGGACAATAAGTTTTCAGTGCGTTGAATGCGTTGCGAAGTGGTCTGTTTATTCTCTCAGTTTAAATAGGATTCCGAAGCATACATTATATGCGGTATTTAAGACTTATATACAGTCTGTGCTCTATACAAAGACCTACTTCATTTAATTTTAATGTATGTAATAATGGCGAAAATACAAGCCGTAATATCGACTGTTTATTCCTTCAGTAGTTCATAGCTTATAATTATTAATTCTCTGCAGTCTGTATAAGAATGCACTAACGGTGACTGGTTGTCACATATTTAATATTTCTTTACTATAAAGAGAGAGTTCAAAACACCCTCAAGTTATTTACAGCCCACAGAATTTCAGCTCTGATATGTTTGCTGCTTCAAGTTGAAAATATGGCATTTAAAATATATTTTTGACTCTTTTGTTTGAAATCATGTTGTTGCTACTTATAACAGACCACCTGAAGTTAACTTTTATGAACTAAAAGTCCAGAAGCAATAACAGAGCGAACAACCCAGAACTGAATGGTAAGAACTTATTTCCAGACTTGTTTGTTTTGTTTCAGGTTTTCATGACATTTATTTTTGCTTTACTATGTAGTGTGTAGCTTCACTTTCCTTCTATTCCTCGTGTGGCCTTTGGCTGTTTTCGTAACACTGATGCATCAAACGCAAACATTCTCACTCCGCAGCGTACCGCGCAAGCTGGAATAAGGGAGAACAAAGGGACAGGAACCTTCGCCTGTAACTAACGCCATGCAGCACAGACATACTCGAAAACCTGAGTGTCGCTCAGCTGCTCTAAAGGTTTCCCGCTTTTGATGAAATCTGCAAGTTCCTTACCAGGTCCAAAAAGCCCACTAATGAACCTCTCCTGAATCAGTTGAATTCCAACCACAAGCTCAGAAAATATTTCCATATGTTTGATTATATACAACACCACGCTGTCAGATTTGAGGTTACCACAACGTTATGTCGAGGTTTCTGCTCTTCTGAGGATTTTACGCAGAATACCATTGTTGCTCATATCCGACGTTTCGAAATAATGTAATTCCTCCACCTTCAATGGTTAAGTAATCCAAGAAAATCAGAATCCTTACTATTACCATCTCTTCGTTATCTCAGTCTCCAAATTCAAAGCTTACTCTCGAGTTCTGCAACCAAAATACTGTATATTTTACCTATTTCCCACCTTAATTTGACTTTCTGCTACTGTAACGACATTAGAACAGAACAGAAGTGGAGGGTTAAACAAATTTTGCATGAAGCGTCTGGAGGCGGCACTTGTGTGCCTCAGAGCTGCCTCTCTTGCACCTCTTAGCCCCAGTAATTACCTAGCATTCAACTCCCTTACCTGCGAACCGCCGGTATATTCTCCACCTGCCTGCATTCCCATAATCTCATAACAAATCTCTCCCTTCCTGACATTTCCCTAAAGACATCAACGTTATACAAATGAAACGTCACGGAACCGGCTTTACCATCGACGGTTATGATCTGCACCCCTCCCCAAATATTATTCGAGTGATCAAATCAAGAACAATGAGAACGGCAGGGCATGTGGGACGTACGGGACACAGGAGAGGGCCGTATAGGGTATTGGTGGGGAAACCTGAGGAAAAGAGACACTTTGAAGACCTAGATGTAGATGAAAGGGTCCTATTAAATTGGTCTTCAAGAAGTGGGATGTGGTGGGGGGGGGGTATTGTCTGGATTGATCTGGCTCGGAATTGGGGCAGGTCGCGGGCTCTTGTAAATGTGGTAATGAACCTTCAGGTTCCATAAAATGCGGGTAATTTCTTTACTAGCAGAAGACCTGTTAGCTTCTCAGGAAGAACTCTGTTCCATGAAGTTAGTTACCACCAACGAAATCAAGTTTTAATCTAAAAATTAAAGTTAGGGCCGATCCCAGTGGCCGCGCGGTTTAAGGCCTAGGTCTGCGGCCGAACGCTTGCTGGGATCGTGGGTTCGAATCCCACCAGCGACATGGATGTTTGTCTCTTGTGAGTGTTTGTGTTGCTAGGTAGAGGTCTCAACGACGGGCCGATCCCTCGTCCGGGGGAGTCCTACCGACTGTGGTGTGTGTCTCAGCGTGATCAAGTGATAATAAACAACCTCGACACCTACTTGGAGTAGGTAGAATAGGTAGAAGACTACGAAACGAATTAAAGTTACGGCTGAAAAATGAAAATTCATTTCCTTGTCAAAGGATTGTTCAAGCCCCTTTTTAATTGCTTGGGTAAGGTGCCTAATTAAATTCATCTGAAACACTGTGTGTTACCTTTGTTTGCATCACACAACTGTCACCTTTATGCTTCTTTCTTACCGTTAACCAACACGCTGTCTCCCGCAAATTTTCTGTAATTGGCAGAGATCAGTTGTTCATTACGTTAAAACACAACCACTACCACATCACTTAGAAATTATGCGACACCTTGATGTGCGACTTATGCCCGTACCTAATTTTCTTTCTTCATATCATATCACACGATCTATCGATATTAACTAAAGAACCTCTTAAATAACGCACCCACACTACGGGGCCTAACCCAGCATACCACTAAAGGAGTACCGGGGGCTATTTTCCTGGGTTAAAGCGGCTGGAGCATGAAGCTGACCACACGATTCCACTTAGAATTGAGGTTAAGAATGCGTGATGTTCTATTCCCTCATAAGTATACCTTCATAGCGTGGCGCTGAAGCCCAGGCCAACTTTAATTTACCCCATTAAATAACATGTGGCGGGCAGTGTGTCATTTGACCGAAATCGTACAATCGTAAAATAAAACCAAAACACGTGATTCTTTACAGGAACACATTTGGCAGGAAGGGTGGTTCAATAAATTTGGCATGAAATATGTATGCTTCTGGCTGTGTGCGTGTGTGTGCATGTGTGTGCGTGTGTGTGTGTGTCTGTGTGTGTGTGTGCCTGGGATGGGACAGAGTCGCCGGCAAAATGTTGTAAACACGGTATTCACGTGTTAAACGAGACCTGTATGCTGCTGACAGTACAACATGTCGGCTCAAAGGTCTGGCTGCCAGTGGGAGTTAGGGAAGAGGCACGTTTTGTGGATCAAAGATACAAGCTATGGATTAGGCGTTACACGATAATAATTAAACAACCCCATCGCCTGACCTGCTACACGTGCAAGGCGCCTCTCTGTTTACAGTTGCGTTTGTCACACACGTTTACAAGGCAGTTGTAGAGTTCAGCGACAAGACACAAAGTATGTTCCACATATGGGCCTTTATTCTGCTTCCCTTCCTAAAAAAAAGGGGGGGAAATAAGAGGCTTATGGGATAAATGCCCTGTCTGCGTGTGTGTCAGGATTTTAAAATTCTGAATCAGTCAATCGAATTTCACAAAATTCGACATGAACATTACGCACATTACAGCACAAGCCAACGCCGTGTTATTTTAATTTCCTACAATCAATAATAACACAACGGCGGAACGGCGAAATTGTGAGGGGGCGGGTGGGGGGCGATAGTGACGCAATCTAATTTCGAGTGCTGGAATTATGTACGACCTATCGTAATAGACCTTAGAACATGTGCAACTTTCTTCAGGTAATATTAATTTAGAGGGTAAAATAACATATGGCGACCGTGTGAAATTTTTCTGTAGCTTTCGCGTTGATGTCAGCAACTAATAAACCAGCGCAGCCAGGAACGCGAAAGTTGGTAGTGGATGGTTCATAAACATAACTACGAATTACTTGCAAAATAATGTTTATAAGTCAACAACCATGGTGGCGAAGTGAAAAATTTGAGGTTAATATTCAAAAAACCGAAATTGTGTAGACAATATACTTTATGAATTCCCTAGAAAAATAAAGTAAAACTACAGAGTTTCGACAAGAAAAGCAACACGCAGAGATGGATAAAGCGCCTGCTCACACTTCCCGCATGTCTTTGGATTTCTTAGAAGTCTGAGGTTCATAGCAACTGATTTCAAAAGGATTATGGCCACCACGATTTCCGGATCTCAGCCCACCTGATACCTTACGGGTCTGCAAATCAAATGAAACATTAACAAATGTTAAAAATGGCCAACACATTGAACAATTTTTATAATTTACTAAAACACACGAATTCTCTATGGGTTGCGCTTTTTTTTTTGAACACTAAAACACAGGAATTAGAAAAGTAGGCTTTATATACTATTACACTCTGAACACGTTGTTTTACCCTCTTTCTCACAGTTCAAGTTTCGATTTTACACTAAATTACTGGTCTCTTGAAAACAACACATAACCAGCAACAATCAAGTAATCCTGCAAGTGACGTTCAAACTTGTTTTAAGATTGTACAGTTTTCGAAAAAGAAAATAATATTCTAAGTATCTTTTCATGTTCATTACATAACACTGGTAATACAGCGAGCGAAGGAAGAGAGAAATATACAAGGAAAGAGGAGTGTGAGGAAGACAGGATTCATTGTGGACTTCTGCATAATAAGCATCTCATTATTTCCGCCCCCGTCTATACCATATGCAGTATATACGTGTGTGTTTGTGCTCCAGACATTGACCTAACACAAAATATCACTTGTTTTGTGTGGATCTGTGCCGAATATTCATGTACATTAAAAGCCACAATAAAACTTCCCATAACCCTGTCCTTGCATTGTGTCTCAAGACAACTACTATCTTAATTACCTTAAGTAATTTAAAAAAGACGAGTATAAATGGCAACAGTCCAATTGTCATTGCGGCATAGAAGCCAGGACATTTGTCCTTCTAATGAAGTCCGTACCCAACTCTCTTAAGAGAACGAAATTTTGAGTGGCCCTGGAAACTTGTCTAATGTCGAACGGCAGGGTTCCTGTGTTTTTACATAGTTCTTACACTGGAAGCAGTTCTACCAGGGGTTATGCACTTGTATGGAAGAAATGATGTGTGAAAAACCAAATACATAACTAAGGAGAAACGTGGTAGCCAGTAACGTCTGCACACCAGGGAGCAGAGTCCTTCTAAAGCAGATGATGACCGCTCGCTCAGTCAACAAACTCCCTGTCTTTTACAAAACTCGAAAATTCACTAACGTGTTCAGGAGAAAGCGCCAGACGTTCCCAAGCCAGAAGAATCCAGTTCTAAAGTCCTGTTCATTTCAGTTTTTGTCTCACAGAGGAATCGCTGCGTCTTCATTACAAACAGCAGCTGGTTAAAGCCTTTTACGGAAATAATCGCTGGTTATCTAACAAATGTATGAGACTCATTAACAAGATATGTGCTCAATATTAGGAATGTTTAAGCTTGTGGTGCTCCATGTTTTAAGAGTTAAAAGGCGTAACGCTTTTTACAAATTCCAACCCTTACTCGGCACGGTAGCTTATTTCGTTATTTATAATCCAACTCATTTTCATGTTAAAAAGAACAGCAGCATAACCCCAGTCCGTTAAACTTAAGAACCAGGACTACTTAAAGTGGAACTCAATGAAGAAGCAAGGTAATTATTATTAAATCTTCTCGATTTCCAAACGTACTGGTACGTTTTAATATATTACATTTCTTCGTAAATTACCTGAAGTCCTGAGTAGCCGCTACATTCAGCTGCTCCAAACGTACTTTGATTGCTAGTACGATATTTCCGAACCTGATGCGATCACTGTACTTAAAGCAGACGGTAAACACCTTGCAATGTATATACGGCACCATATCAAGCAATACCTTACATTTTGAGAGAAAATAATAAAGTAATAATTTAGTTAGAAATTTTTTCCTCTCCCTTCCATTTAGCCCTGTACATCGATATTAATATATGTGAAAAATTATATAAAAATAAACCGTGACAATATATTTTAGATACAATCTTCAATTACACTTCAGTATCAAATACGATCTTGCTTAGATGTGCCAGCATATCTGTAGACTGTGCATAACGCATATGGAAACATAATATAAGGAAAACCAATGCTGCCTACACAAAACTTTTCTCCATTTCTGCTAGGCAACCTGAGCAACAGAAACTAAGTTACTGGTCCCCTTACGAAATTACCGAGTGTAAGTGTCTTAGCAATTTGGAACGAAAAGTTTAATGCAAATGCGTAACGGTTTGGTTGTCATTAGACCGAGCATAAATGTTCCGTCAGACAGATATAAAACATACAAATCAAGATTCCGTTACTTTAACAAGATGTCGCAAAAAAGGTAATGACGTCACAAAGTCAGAAGAGGAAACGGGCAGAACTAATCCGACCTAGTGGAAATGTCATAATGAAGGAATTCTAAAACCTTGACCCTTGTAAAGAGTCTATGAAAGAGAATATATAAAGAAGATAAAATGAGTCTCAGAGAGATAAAGGGACAGTAAAGGGATGTGGACCAAGTAAATGAAATAGGAACGAACCATTGCAAGGAAAAGGGGGTGAGAAGGGACAGGATACAAGAATCCTAAAATTAGAACCCTGCAGTAAAAATACTTCTCCAACCCCTCTGTCTACCATCCTCTTCAGTGAACCGATGTTTTTCTATTTGGCTGTGCCCTCCTCTTTATGTGCATTTTAATCCCATGAATATGGAAGGTCTTTTTCATGTGCTACATGCTCACATGTTCAAAAAACATCCCTCAGACGAAGAAATTGAAACATGGGGGAAGATAAGGAAAACATTTTGGTAATGAACTCTCATCCGTTAGTTGAAACACCAAATGTAAGTGAAGAAAGAAGGGACAACGTCATAATTAAGAATGTATCCACATTTCTCCTAACGCGCCAGTAAAAAATTGTCCTGTTCCTTAATGGTACATGTTTATTGGCACTCCCAAATGTAGCTTAAATAAGCCGCACTCACAGCTTCAGCAGTAATAACGCCTGGGCACGTCCCTGCATACGATTCTGAACCAGCTGTATACATCTCTTAGTCCCAAACCCGACTCTCTAAGACACATCTGGAAGTCAAACACCAAACTCTTCCTCGATCTTAAAATTCCATATTTCCCAAGCTGATTCCCACTGAAATTAGCTTAGAGATTCTGATCTTCCCTACGCTACTCACATTGCCACGTCACTGTACCTATGTTTTACTACACTAAAAATACTAGGTGACCGGTATACACAAACAAATTACTAAATTACTTACTGCATCACTGACAGGTAGTAATATTTCACTGAGCACTTGTCTGATATTCTTCCCTAAACGTAAGAGACCATGCTTTCCACACATACGATGACACCAGAATATCACTGTTTTGTACATGCGCTTGAAAGGTAAGTTGCATGACAACAGCACGAGCTACAGCTGCTATATAAGCAGTCGCACCTACAAAAAAGTTACGTCGCTACTAGTTAGACAATTTTAAGACTACAACAATCTCTAACAAGCTGAGATCTCATACTTGACTTTTACTTTGCACATGCTGTATACTTATCTTGACATGACGGGTGTAAGCAGACTTCCATGATGAAGAGTCACACCAGCAGTTCTTACTGCAGAATCCTGAAACTTCCTGTGACGTGGGCTAACAGACCGTCCAAATACACCCTATGTAACTTTTGTTTGAAGTAATACGTTTTACAGTTTAGAGCCTAACAAAAAGAAACGCCGTGAAATCTACACGCCACATTCGAAAAACTCGCTTGTAAATAAACACAAATCTACAGGTATCTGAGTACGTGACATTGTGTACAGATACACACGTAAGTAAATCATACACGTGTATAAATTTGGGTACCAATATTTGTTGTAAATTATCAATGTGGTTATGAGGCGGATCTTTGACGTTATATCTCACAAATTTAGTGGGATCAGGGCACGCACTAATAAAATTACCCGCAGAAAGAAACACTCTCTCTGTAATTGTAATTATTTACACGGAAATTGAGGACGTTACTGTGGGAACTTTAAGAAACTCGGCATGGGCTCAGGTTTCTTACGCACTGCTTAACTGTACCTTCACCATTTTCTCTATGAAGCGAGGAAATGTAGCAAAAGGTGCTCCTAATATCTTGTAATGTACAGTTTTAGTGGGGGTGAAGTGAGACACAGATAAATGGAAAGACAGCTGACAGTCGCGATGACAAGAAGTCGCAGAAAAGCGGGTAATTTGCAGCAGCAGCAGCAGCAGACGAACATGATAGCGTGCAGAAGTAGAAACATGTGAGAGTCGGTGGAGCGCAGTCAGGTCGGTAATTGGTCGCAGTTCACTGGGCACTGCCTGCCCGTAGCAAGCGACAAAGTGTACTACCTTCCTTCTAAAATAGGCAACGGCTTGTATTTCGTACTGCAACTTAGTTCGAAAAACACCACCATGACGTCTGTAGCTTCAGCGGTGAAAAATCTGACATGTAACAGACGTGTATCATTCATTGTCAAGACACAGATGTACTACACCCACGTATCGTCGATTGGAAAGGGTTTGGAAGGAAGCGGTTACGATCTGATGCAATGTACACGTATGGTCCCAGGAGAGAACCAAGTGACTGAGGAGTATCCGAAATAAACGCAGACACGTCTGACCTGAGAGCAGAATGTCAAATCCCAGGAAACAGAACAGCAGCGATATTTCTGCTGCCCACATCCGAACGTCTAGAGGAACACCGCCTATTTCAAACCTCTTCTCAAATCCCTACTGAATTCTATTGTAATCGTCTTCAGTTACTTACTATGATTTCGAAAATGCTAATTAATTTTCAGTTAGTACGAGATTTACGAATTACATTCTGTCATTAATATTATTACAAGCTGAATATCCCTTATCCAAAATTCCTAAATCCGAAAACCTCCAAAATCCGAAACTTTTTGTGCGCCGACATGAACACACTGCTGTACAGATGTAGATACTTGTAAATAAATCCAATGTTCGGCTTGTTTTTATACCCTGAATACAACCCATACTTATATCCATAAGCTGTAATTATATGAAACACAAACGGATTTCGCATATAGATTTGGTTCCCATCCCCAAGCTATCTCATTATAACATGCAAGTATTCCAAAATCCGAAAGAAATTCGAAATCCGATATACTTCCGGTCCCAAGTATTTCGGATAAGGGAAGCTCAACCTGTATTAATTGTAACTCATTCTAAAACAAAATTTTACCTCATTATCAAAAATAGTTCACAGTACCTCAAAAAAGTTTTCAGGCAATAAAATACGAATCTCGTAAAGTTACGCTGTGCCCAAGCGGCACGATGGCAGGACGAGACATCCTTACACCTTCTAATACACCTAAGCGCTACGTGCATTTGTGGACCGTCGTCACCTGAGTCCCGACTAGGGTCGTCACCTGAGTCCCGACTAGGGTCGTCACCTGAGTCCCGACTAGGGTCCTCACCTGAGTCCCGACTAGGGTCGTCACCTGAGTCCCGACTAGGGTCGTCACCTGAGTCCCGACTAGGGTTGTGGACCACTAATGGTTCACCCATTCCCAGTCCCTCCAGTAACTCTCTGGTTCGTAGCTACTGGTCATCTCTTCTAACGGTACTGCTACCATTTTGTACTTAACCCCCATCGTAGAATGTATGCAGTGCACAGCACCGCCGACCGATAGCCCACACCATCACATTTATTTCACTCGCCTTCTTGTGACTAGTGCTAACCATAAGTGGATAACTCTAGCTTGCCCTAGGAAGGGATGTTAGAGAAACGATCTTAGGGAATGCCTGAACATGGATCTCAGAGTGTCGAGTTTAACAAAAAGGGGGCACGAAATGTTGGTTTACTAAGGTGCATTTTGCACACAGAAACAAAGACATCCACAACACAAGCAAGCAACCGACTACGCTATTATCTCCTACCTACTTACTTATGTACATCTGCACACCACCAGCATCATAACCGTACGAGTTCACTAACTCATTTTTAATAACAGTGTACTCTCCTCCAATGTTGGTACTGAATTTTTCTTTTATGGTTACGCATAAACCGACGGAAGTAAAATTTAGAAGAAAAAATCTACCTTTCTCCATTAAAGCTTACAACCATATTACCCTGCCTCCTGCTATTAGTGCCCCGGCTAACTGAGCAGAACCTTACAGGCATCGTACAACGGTGCTCACCTCACCTGAACCAGATTAACTGAATACGTGAACCAGTATACATGGTTTTCCACAATCTAGACCACTATGTTTCTCTCAGGCCGTATAAAAACACTGAGTAGAATTTACCGCACTCTTTCAACATGGCAGGCCCTATAAAATAACGGTAAAGTTTTGGCGACCTGAAAGACAACCATCTTCAGAACAAGAAAGCTGTCCATGGAATTAAATAAAAAAAACACTGACATAAAATTAAATAAAACAGCATCAAACATAACGCGTTGTATTTGTGTCTATTATTCAAATTCACATCCTCAATGTGTGCAACAAATTTACTTTATAGGCACAAATACAAGTAGTGCAGTGTTATGATGTTGTATTTCATTTTACGTAAATAGGACACAACGGTGCTAAGAAGAAGATAATAAAATACAGCTAAATAATAATGCTAATACGACATTAATGATAATGGACAGCGATTGGAAGAGGTGTTAATTAAAGTGTCTATACAAGACACCAGATGCACTAACTAAATCCGATCCAGTAAGGTGTGAATATTTAACAGCGGCTGTCATTGTTTGAGTGACCTCAGAATATAATCATTCGCTACGACGCTTCTTTTTATGCTATTGAACGAATATACACCAAGTACTTGGGGGCACTGCGCTACAAGCTGGATAGTCGCGGGTTCGATTCCCGATGGGGCAATTGAGACTTTTCATTGACTTAATCCTTCCCGCCGCATTATGACCCTGGGGTCGACTCAGCGTCTGACAGAAATGAGTACCAGCGATATCTTCTGGGGGTTAACGGAGGCCGGTGCGTAAGGCTGACAGCCTTACCACCTTCATGTGCCGACTGTCCAGAAATTCTGGGAGCCTCAAACTCCTGGACCTATAATGGCCTACCCAGACCTGTAATGGCGGAGCTTTTTAGTTTTTACACCAAAGTTTGCATCAAGGAAGCTGATAGGGCGTAGTGAATCTCACAAATCTCGAATGACACCGATTTTACCCTATTTCAAAGTCTGATCCCAGCCTTTGCACGGAAGGAATATGGACCAACAAATTAATTTCCGTCAGAATTGAGAAGTCGCGGCCGAGGTTGGAACCAAGTACTTCCCAAGTCAAATGAGATATGTTATATTAAAAACCGCGCAGGTTATTCTTTAAAAGCTCATAAATCTAACGCAGAACCAATAATACCGCTTCCAAAGTGAGAAATTAACAAATGCTTCAGTTCCATGTGCTATAACAATGATTCACTGCAAAGGTAATACAAACTGTCAAGCATTTCTTCTTCAATGTAAGTATTCCCAGGGTAAACTTCCTTCCGACTTCACTTAAGTGACAGAATATTGGATAAGAAAAGTACTGAAAGAAAAGATAATCATCATAAAGTACACGCCAAGATGTTTGCATACAAACCATGTTTAATGGGATAGAAGAATCGAAGAGATATAAAAGCGTTCATCAAAATGTTTCGATTGCGTGAGAGCATAAGACGCGAGATGCTCGTAGAAAGAACAGACACAAATGCTTTCAAACTGTAAATCAGATGGAAGAAGAGATGGAACATTTCTTGGAGTAAAACTTCCATTTGTAGTGATATTTACAGCTACAAAGCGTTAGATATTTTAAAGTATCTTCTTGTAAGAGCGTTTCGAAACCATCACCTTCTCATGCCCCTCCCACGACCTTTAATATCCCACAACCTTTCCTTAACCAGCAATGTTGTTGTATATTTATATGTACATATTGTAAAATATTTATTAGCTTGTTTGTTTATTATCTATTCATGTATTTCTACCTAGGATCAGGTTCTGCCAGTTGCATATAAAGAAACATGGACAAAAAAATTCCGGGAACCTGAATTTAAGGTAGCAAAAAAGTCTAAATTAGTAACACCAAATCAGTAGTACAGTCAGCAAAATTTATTTCCAAAGAAAATCGAAATTGGCATGTTATATAGATATTACCCGCTTACTGCCAACGCTCTAGTCTGAGATTCAATCATCCACTCCATGTTGAAAGAGGAGTTATTTACAGCCTGCAAAGCAAGCCACAAACACAGCCTTTCACCGGAACTGACAGTCTTAAACGCGGTTTCCAGCTCACTGGGTATCCCTAAAGTTACATCGATTCACTTACTCACAGTTCTGTGGAAAGAAGCATTTTAAAGAACGGCATATAACGTCCTGTTTCCGTATTTATATGCTACATAAAGGGCATTTTCGGAAAGTTTCAAACGCATCCGGAATCGGTACAACATTAGGCGGGTCTTCGAAACGAAACAGCGCTTAGGAGTTGGCTCATGAGAATTAGACCGGAAACGAATCGGCAAAATGGCACATTCTGACCACAGTATTCCCACAGGAAGTGGCATTAATTACTCGTACATGGGTAAAACAGGCATGCCGCTATTCCTGCGGCTCCAGGAATATAGCAACAGTGTATTTGAGATTCTCCTAAACCTATCTTAACTGTCCCAACACACCATTATGAAGAAGGACATCGGCTAGGTTACAATAAGGGTAGGATTTCGCAGCTTGAAACTAATAACAAGTATACAAGAACTGCCAGAAACCGCGTCATATGGCGTGGTTGATAAATCCAATCAGCTAACCTGCTTAGGAATTTGGCCCCTATAGACACCTCTGATTAGCAATGAGGTTAGCAACTGACATCAAATATCTGCAGATCAAGCAGATTATTCACGCTTATTTTTCTGACAGCTCGCGGAAGTTACGCCTTTCTTCCATAGATGGAAATACCGGTTGTCGTTTAACGTATAACACGTTAATATCGATTTCCTTCAGAATCGATGAATATTTGTCAATTAGGTTACAGATTTGGTTCGGTGTAATTAATTTCATCTTCTTCTAACTTAGTTTTAGAATTTCATGGACATTCTTACAATGTTTAAGGTATATCTTTTACACCACCATCAGAATCATTTAAAATTGATTTGAATTTATACCTAAAACAATTTAACACAAACTTAGTCTACATCATTACCAGTGGAAATTATCAAAGGAATGGCTCACCGTACTGAACAATTATTAATTCATAGCTCGTAACTGTCTGTATACATGGAAAGCGCTTGGGATATAAATGGCGTCACAATTTGTTTCAAGATTCTTAGCACATAGGTTTATTTAAAAGTAAGATGATGTACTTAAAAAAGTGTTATCTCAGTTTTATTTATTGTTACGCAATTTAATAAGCGGATTATATTTTAAGTGCCCTGGGCGGTAAATACTGGAGAATAAATATTCTATGAAGCAAACAGAAATTATTAAGTGTGAACAGACTTTAAGCAGAATCTGTCAGTTCGAAAAAATGAAAAGATAACGTTAGAATAGTGAATAATCAAACAAATTGGATGACTTTTTAAAAAGTGAAGTAGAGAAGCTAGTAAACGTATTTGCCTGATTGTGCTGAGAGATGCCTCTCACTTGCGGTCACGTAGTACTTTCACACAACTTTTCGGGCAAGGCTGACTCGTATATTCAGGTGCAGTCTATTAACATATCAAACCTACCAGACGTACCCACACAGAATTTGCTGTCACTTTTTTTGTGGTTAACATTCCTTCCGATATGGAACGTCACGGTTTAGAATCTTAATTCGGAGATCGACTATCCAGACTAAGGCTTATCATAATTTACTTAAAACGCTTCAGAAAATCTTAAGGGCAGGTGGTCAGTATTAAATCCTTCTAAATTCATCAGTCAAAACCACCGTACCATGTAATGCTATGTAATTAATGCTGTCTAAAATTAATTGAGAAAGAAACAAGGAGAAAAGTTCTGTCCAGTCCTATGTATTTCAAAATCGCCAACTTAATTGAGAACTTTACTCCCTGGTTGCTGGATTAGTACCCTTCCGAAGGGCATAATTACTAAACTAACAACACAGGTAATATTAAAGTAGACGCACAGTACGACAGTCTTCACTTATGTGAAGCTGAAGATTCGTAACTTTAGTTTGTAGGTATTATGAACACAGTTCTACAACTTAGTATAGTTTGGATTTGTTACGTATTTCAGGAAGCTTATGCTATGTGTATATATGAGTGTGTGTGTGTGTGTGAGAGAGAGAGAGAGAGAGAAAAAAAATATGGCCTTTAACCTTTTAAAGCCTAGAGGTAACTTTACGTACCACCAGGTTTTAACATTAAAAAATTCTACATGGTGCCCACATTGCGTTTATGTGTTTTGTACGGATCTCAGAACAAACAGCAGCTTTTGCCTTATAAAACATTAATAGACTGGTTTTTATAACCGAAGTGGAGAGTGTTTACAGCGCGGCACGGACTGAGTCCTTAAATAAAACAGATATGCTTCGTCTTTAAAGGGTTAATATAATTTAGTAATAAAGCATTTATTATAAAACACATTAGGAAATTTAAGCATAATGTAGAAGTTAGGAGGCGTTACAGAGCTTTTATTTATCTGGAAAGCTCTGAGGCTTATGGAAAAGTATAGGGAACCTATAATATGTGAATCACCTGTCTCTATCAGGTTAGTCTAAAATAATATTTCTTCCTACAAATATTTTTACAATTTACACTCGAGGCACTTCAAGACTTTTGTGTAGGTTTTGACGTAAATGGACAGCTATTTATGTACGACTTTGCCCAAAATTTGTGTTTCTCGACAAATTTAAATTATCTCTACAATATTAAAATTAATATGCTTTCAGTGGTTCTCGAATGTTTATATGCGAACAGGCACGGCGAATCTAACATGCGGACAGACAGACAGGCGTGACGAAGCAAATATGCCCACTTTCAACCTCCCACTGCGAAAACACTACAGTGATACGCTTTTCGGTGATTCAACATAACTCTCGGCGGATAAGTACTACACAGATTACACTGTTGCTGAGTCCATTACTGTACAGTTGATTTCGTAAGATCATTTTCTTGAGCCTTCAAAAATCTTTTTTTCATAATTATCTTCCACTGTGTTGTAAATAAATACTTTACAGGTATTTAATCTTGTCACATAGCAACCTAAGTTTTGAACACCCTACACCCAACACGCATGCCAGTCGTCTGAGTCTCTCCAACCGAAAGGTGAGACAGTACTTAGCAATAAATAGAAAACGCTGCTTTTCAAAATTTCACCTACCAATCATTCATGATGATCCCTATCACATTAGACGTAGTTGAAAGAAGGTTGTTAAATAAACAATCAATAATAGGCCTAATGAATAAAGTGCCGGACTACTTGGGTGCGTTTCGAATTTCGGCACTTCAAGAAAGCTGTCCCAATATGAGGGAGCTTGTCTGGGGGTAAATACGGCTGAAACATAAAACAAAGTACGACTACTGTACTTAATGTTGTCGATGTTGTCGTCACCAAGGATGTGGTCTCAGTAGAGTGTTTTATAAATAAAAAATATTCATTTTCATGCTAATTTTCCGATACAATACAATGCAGTATATACACTGACTTGCTCTTCGTGATAAATACTTTCTGTTCTCTCACAAGGTAGCAATTGCATTTCTAACCAGACTATACTTGGTTACTAAGAGTATTATGCACGGAAATCTGTTCTTGCATCCAATTTTAGCCTTTATATACACATACAGGAGGTGAACATATATTCGAACAAAATACTCTTTGCTACATTTCAGTATATTCTAACTTGTATTCGCAACAAGTTCCCGTGAAGACTTTAAGCCTGCTTCCAGACCTTCAGAACGTCATAAGGATAGAAAATTTGAAGCGAGGGAACCATGAAATTTCTCTTCTAGATATGAATTTGTGACGAGGAACTGAGAAACGGAACGTAACAGTCGTTTTAATTGCAATGCTCAAAGTAAATTACATTTCACGACAAACGAAATTCAGTGTTTGATTTGTTATGCACGTGTTCACACATTTACTTAAAAGCGTCATCACATTCCTCAACAAGTGTTCCTGGGTCGTCACTATAATTCAAAGGTGAAATCACGAAAGACAGAACAGATAACAAGACCCCTGTATACGTTGCAGTTCAACTACTTAGAAACGACAGCACGAAAACACATCAAAGTGACAACACTTGCTGAGAACAGGCACAATGCAGGGAATGCTTCCTACTCTCCCGTTCGTAATCTCTTGCTTTCCCGTCTCATAATCACAGGCTATATCGTGCAGGTTAGAATACACAGTAACATGTTTTTATCTGTTGTTTTAATGGCAGTCAAATCCTACGGTAAAAGAGTGACCGTATCTGAGAACAATGTCTTTACAAGAGTATCTGGCTCCAACAAAAAAGAGCTGACGAATGGATTAAGAACTGTTAAATCGTACATAATGAGGATATACAGTTTTTTTCATTTCTTCAGTTTTAAAGTCCTCCAAATTAATCATTTTAGACGTAATACACCATCATCAGAGTCTCACAGAACTCAGAATATGTGCGCAAATTTCCACATACCAATTCCATTGGCCTTTGTATTTGAGAAACACTCTATTACCGTTCTTACACACATTCACAAAATCGCTGACTCCTGCAGCCGGGGCCTCGGGGAGAGGCGGGTCGTGGACATGGAAAACATAACACATGAATATTCAACCTTGAAATGGGTCAGCATTCGTCGCATTGTAGTCCTTCTCTCTTCTACCTACTCACAGTACGTGTCGAGGTTCTTCATTTGCACTTGATCACACTCAGACACACACCACAGTCGGTAGGACTCCTCTGGACGAGGGATTGGCCCGTCGCAGAGACCTCTACCTGACAACACAAACACTCACAAGAGACAAATATCCATGGCCCCGCTGGGATTCGAACCCACGATCTCAGCAAGTGCTCGGCCGCAGACCTACGCCTTAGACCGCGCGGCCACTGGGATCGGCTGGGTCAGCCTTACCAGCATTATTTATCCTTGGCCATCACTCTTACTAACACCTTGCTTCCACACTACAGAAGCAATTAGAAACTCAGCTTTAATTTCCCTTGAGACTAAACTAGGTGCATACTTTACCTTTACTACTACATGAAACTGTGTTATAAACGTGGTCTACTGCTTGTACATTTTCTACGTCAGTTTTCAGCATACACAAAGTAAAATAAAAGTAAATAAACTTGATTTTACCTGTGCAGAAGTTACAAACATAACACAAGTCGGTGCCACTTCTGGGGTGGTATTTCTGGTCTAACACATATTTTGTTGGATACGACACAGTTACACCAACGTGACAATAAGGAAGGTGGAACGTATTTAATGAACCACATTATAAAGTTGCGTATCGAAAATGCCGTTGTTATTCAATCAATACAGGCTAAAGAACTAACAAAATACATTGCTCTTGGGAAAACACACAACTGTTTTTAATACGTCTCCAAAACGTTTCGGCCCAGCCGTGACACTAAGGAAAGACAAACGAAATAAAGCAATGAGTATCAAGGCTTTACGGCACAATTCAGTAGTCCAGTTTACAAACACAAAAGTGGTTCAATATTTGAAAAAGGATGTATATCGTTTATTTCTATAAGAATTCCTTAATCCAATCAAATACCGCTGCGTCAGAATGTTGCACAACTGTGTCTCTTTCAGTGATCTGTGGTTAAACACGTAATATGTATTACAATATATTATATACATATATATGTATGTGTTTATATGCGTGTGCGTGTGTCTGGACGTAAGTAGCTTTACTGAACTTTACTTGGCCCTGTATTAATATAATTAATATTAATATTAATATTATCACTCCTTAGTTTGCTAGACGGCAGATTAAGCAGATATTTAAATGCATAGATAGCTAAACTAGTTGCCTAACTATAAATTACGTACAGTTCGCACTTTGCTAGATAGGAGTATATATGCTAAAGCTTGTCTTATTTCAGAGTTTCAGTTTGCAAAAATAACTTGGCTCGGGTGAGAGACTGAAGTTTCCACACCATTCACATTGGGGACTGCGATGTGAAATGTTACGCCGTCTAGTGCGCTTAGCACATCCTACCACTTCGAAGCAACAACGAAGATAAGAATTCTCAACTTCGTTCACTCTAACATCTATGATATTATGGGCACCACTGTTTGTCATAAACCTAGAAAATAACTGCAGAAAGTTGTTAGTGTGGATTTAAAAAGATTAAATTAGAAGAATTTGTGCCAACAGTCGCCAAGCGAAGTAATGAATACAATTTTTACCTTGCAGTAATTAGACAAGTGCTGTTGGTTCACATTTTATCTTGCCGCATGTATTCTAGTTAGTTAATTACACGAAGAACCTCGTGAGGCCTAGACTGAAGACAGGCACGTGTACCTTCTGGGCTGCGCCGTTCCCAAGCCTGTGCATAAAACATAAATTGAAATTATACGTAGACCAGTGTCGTCCAACTAGGGTTCTGCAATATATCGTCAGAGGATCGGCGAGAAATCGTTGACTAAATAAACAAAAAAGGAGTTGGAAATGTCGCCAAAAATCCCAAACATTCCCCACAATACGGACGGAATATCTGTCCGGCATTTGACAACACTTGCAATTGACAATAATTCAGCAGTTCAGCAGCCATTGACCTTCGATCCCCACTAACGTCTTTATCTGGCCTGTAAGCGTCTTCATACTTAGAGGGTCCTCGGGATATAAAAAATTATTTTAGGGGCTCCTCCATGGAACAAGTTTTGGAAACACTGATATAGACACTCATAAATATTTTAATTCGTATGTAAACTGTTCGTAAGTACAGGAACAGGAATTAAATATACTATAAATACATAATTGTATTATCTCTCTGAAACACTAACTTCATACATCAATTGTTTCAAAACTGGGCTTCCACCTCACAGAAAACACTTATTTCTCCACAACAACGAGAAACCTATCAAGGCTGATTACAAAAAAAAAGTAAGTTATGTTTATCGTGAAGGCAATATATATAAAGATTTTCTCAGAAAATCTCACAATTCTTCAGTCAGACAGTACACACTTATCATTGTGCCTTAGGGAATTAAATGTAGTATGCGTTAGTCTCAGTAAGAATTGTGGGGAAAACGTGTACTGCACTACTTAAAATGACGAAAACTGTAGTGTGATCTACGACAGTAAAACTTACGTTTTCCGATTTTCAAGGCAGTTGCTGATCAAATGATGGTCTTTCTATTCGTTTCTGCACAGTTAAATGGTTAAATATTCCGAAGTTTCGGATGAACATAACCTATTGCCTGCATCTTCATAGCGACTACATTGCTTCAAGTAGAAAATGAGGTGATATGCCGCCACGAGGAAACAAAGCTGTTACTTCACTACTGACACCCCCAGCACTGAGCACGTACAGAGCAGCTCAGCAGCAGGCAGAGTTCAGGCTACAGTCATAATCATATTAACTGCACACACCCCACTGCTGAAACTCTGGAAACTGCCTGTTCTTGGAAATCTTAACTCCCACTGGCCCGAAAAAAAAAACCTGTACGCTCTTCCAGTCTTCTATATCTATGATTTGCCAAATACCCTCAAACCTGCTACACAGTGGTCCCTCGGTAATCCGGATCCCCGAGTTGTCCGGACAATTTTGGGCCAAATGTAGCCCAGTATTTCCCACTGAAATTATCTGAGAGTATATTATTTTCATTATTATTGGGCAGAGTATTTCCGCTTTAAGGAGTTTTATTTAGCATGGAGTGATGATGTTTCGAATGTTACCTATAACACGGTTTTTTTCCTCAGCCAATCCAGGCCAACCCTCCCCGCATACAGTCCAGACGACCGAGGGACAACTGTATGACCAACATACTTATTGTTCCTAATCACTCCAGCATCCACTTTAGCAAATGAAGTCAGCCGGCACATGGAGAAAAGTAGAAAGATTTAACCATTATCAACATTTGGAAGTAAAACGTCACATTCTACATTCTTCGGTTATTTAACGTCGCTGTAGCAACAGAGTTTATGAAGCATCGAATAACATAACAAGAGGGTCAAGACCGAGTAAGCTGAAACAAGGTGTCACGCTTCTTATTTCTATTCGGTAATTATCCAGTTTGAATCTTAGTGAATTCCCCGAAATCCTGCGGGTTGGATTCCTTTTTACCCAGTCTCTTACGGCAACTCTGGGATAAATAATAATAATAATAATAATAATAATAACTGGAACCATCTGAAAATCATTCGGAAAATACCTGAGTAACACACCTGGAAAACACTACATCAACTACAGAAAACAGCTATATTGGGCACTGCACACTTACTTCGGAACGTACTAACACAAAATTACAAAATATTTATAACGGGAAACAACATTACCTGTAGCCTAGCACAAACTGTAACCACAGAACAGCCGCAACATTATGTACCCTATAACCATGGTTTGTTTCAGATATATAATTGTAAATAACCTGCATGATGTGATAACAATAATACTTTAATAGAAAACAAAAACCTTTACATGTTAAGCAGATTTAGATCCGCACATAGCCAATTCCATGCTTATATTTAGTATGTACTTAAAACTGATGACGGCATCTCAGAGCACCGAAACATGTCGGCAGGGTAATGCATATAGTTTTATCATTGGCAAATCCTATGCTGACTATGGAACAGAAAATTGGTCCGATTCACTGAAAATAAGAGCATGTGTTACACTCGTGACATGAACTGCACATTAATCAACTGTTTTTCTTTCACTGCCTTAGAAATTTGCGTACTTTTGAAAGGACAAGCTAAAGATGATGTAGAGAGCTGCCATACGCACGCACTGCATAGCAAATAGATTGGAAATGCAATTACCCCGCGTACTTCCCTGTCAGGGTTGTGTACATCTACGCAGACTTCGCTCAGAGTAAAAAGCGGTCGGTCGAATGACTAACTCTCTTGACTCATTAGCTTCCTAACTGACAGGCAGACAGCCTGACAGACTAAATGAAGGCCTGAAATCATGCTGCTGGGTAACGGTGTGAAAGACGGGTAGGCAGGCAAGCTGTGATTTTTTAAGCCTAAATAACAACCAAATTATTTATGCTTTGTGATTTTCTAACGCATGAGGTCAGCTGCAAAATAACTTGGTGCATCTAGATAAAATTTCAAATTTTGAGCTTCCCGTTGAAAGGACATGGTCCGCTTCACTCCACAACCACTTAAAAGTTATGTCTCTTTATTGTTGTCCAACAACAATATGACAAATTAGTGTTATTATTTATCGAAATGTAAAGCTATTTCTGTACTTAATTAAGAACCACTCCGTAAAAAAATATGGGAAAAGTGGACATATTACTGGTCTCAGCAGTAGATGGAGGTATGTCATCAGCTTCAAGGCCCGGCCTCTTTAACCCCGTTACCCGTTGGACAAAAGGCTGAATGGCTTACATATTTCTTAAATTTTATACAATTCTATTGGAATGTGCAGGGTGCCTACCGAAGCTGTAGGCTTGTTCTTGACTGTTTGTTATTCTCAGGTTTCAAGGATATTCCATTTTCCACACCAAATGTCACTATTTATTAATCTTCATTTCTCTTCGTGCAAACAACTTCCGCACTTCTCTCGAAATCAGTCTTTCGACCTTGCTTATTCGCTCTACAAATATTTCTTACAAGCCTCGCCACTTCTGGGAAGCGTTCTGTTAACACAAAGTTTCAACGGCTCACGTTTTTGCAGGGAAGTAAGGAAGATTACAGAAACGTAAGTAAGAAATACAAATCTGCTTACCAAAAATATGTAATGAAACGGCTCATTCACTTCCCTGTGGAAAGTTAAGTGACCGTAAATCCCTATTATTTCGTGACAAATGTAATATCTTCCTTAAACTCAACACAGACATGTGAAGCTACATTATATTTTTCGTAGAAATTCAAAATACATAAGAGTATATATTGTTTTCAAGAAATTTCGCATGGAATATGTCTATTAAACCGAGCTTCTCTCGGGGAAAATATCGATAGGTTTTACGATTGTATCTTCTTACATATAGGCTATGCTTATTACAGTGTTCACATTAAATTTAAAACGAATTAACAGAAAATATCCTTAGCGTCGCAGCACCAATTAAATTCACTGATTTTCCTGACCACATTAAGTTCTTGAATTATTAATTATGTTAAAACTAGTGTTTCCCCTTCAAAAGTGACGAACTGGAAAATGAAGGATAATAAAAGATCTATATTAGTAATAAAAAACATTACACATTCACACACTAATAAACACAGACACAGAAGTTGATTTAATTTATGAAAAGATACCATTCTAATTGTCAGTCGAATCAATGGTTTCCAACCTGTTATCGTCACTATTTAATATTTCAATGAAACTTACTTACTCAATAAAACACCAGTTGTCAATCGTACCAAATCTTCCAACATACTACCTTAACTACTTAATACTTCAGCCTACGTTCATTACTCAGACAACACCATACAAAGATCTGGAAATGATCGACCGAAATATTTTCTCAATTAGAGAAGGAACACATACGTCTTTCATAGATCAAACTCTATAGTAACCATGGAAACGGGTGACTGTGACGTCGCTGCCTTACATCCATAACCCTAGTGTTAAAACAATCCTGACGTCACTTACAAACGAAGGTCCATTGTAACCACGGAAACCGACGGTTGTGACGTCACCGAGGCCTTGCTCTCTCAAAACGCAAGGGTGTTACATGAGGTATCTTTCGCACAAATATAAACCGTCTTTGGGAAATTTACATTCTCACAGCGGTGCACATGAAGGCCCAAGTCTTTGGTATGTTACGCTGTGTAAAAGTGTACATACGTACCGACGTTTCTAATGAGAATACTGCTTTCAGCTTCAGGATCAAGCAGCTCGAGAAGAGTGCTGCTTGCCCCTGTGTCATAATCAATCAAACGTAACAGAAAATTTCCATCTTTTACAATCATACGAGTTTGTGCGTGAGTGTTAGAGTAAGTGTGAGAGACAGCCCGTGCATTAAGTGCTGTGTGGGTGCGTGTTTTTAGTAGTTGCATGTACATGTTTCTTATTACTATATCCAGTTTACAATCACTTTTATTTACGACCATAGCAAATGCTAAAGAATGAAGACTTTTCTTTATTGAAATGTACTGTAAACACTACAAAATAGTTTTCATTACATGCAACCCACCACATTTTTAAAGTTAAGGTCCAAGTTTACGACTACTGGTAAAACCTTAAGACACGTCGCAATACACGGTACACAGACCCCGGGAGATTTGTAAAGATTGTTCCCTATTTGCCTCCAGAGAAACGGGGGTAGAATTCAGAATGCAGTCTACCGAACTGCAACTAATGTGTCATTACCATACTTTCGGAATCAGCCTATCGGTAATGTAAAATGGAAAAATTTTATCCACACAAGTGTTCTGATGAATCTGCACCTATTCTATTGTACCACCGTCATTGTTTCTCTCCCTAGATAAACGGCCACCTATTTACTCCCAATGCAGAAAATTGGAATAACATCGGTACGCAGTTTCGCAGAGTTCCAAATCGAAGCTTTAAGTTTAATTGAAATAATGTCACGTGCCATGATTCAATTCAAGAACCATTGTGGCCTGTGTTTTATAAATCGATTGGTCTCTGCACGATGAGGATCTCTGGTAAGAATCTTAAACCTTCTGGGCCTCTGTTTCAGATATCTTCGTCAAAAGAATGTATCAGCAGCCTGTAATAGTTCCCTTATTGCCTACAGAAAAGCAGGCCCTGGAAGCCCTCACATTAGCCAACAGAAGGGCTTTCATGAACCCTGGTATGAACATCCTTCCTCTATTGGCCATTCCACCATTATAATTGGTATGTTTACAAAATTCTCCTGGAGCGAATGCGACAGTATTTCCAATTACTGTTGGTCTCTCAAATTTAGTGCGATTAAAGAAGCATTTTAATGCGATTTGTTTATATGACGTAAATCAAAGTTACAGTTATATTTAGCTTCCCCTCTTATGGAAATAACTACTGAACCACTGGGGTAAGGTACGAGAAATTTCGAAGGCGTTATAAACATGTATATTCCAAACACTTTTTATCAAACACATATACACAAACACAGACATGGCGACGGTACCAAACTCAATACAATGGCTGAAAAACTTAACAACACTGCAGTCTGAATTCCTAGTTAACCTCCCTAAGGCTAAAATCCAAAAAGTTATTGTAAAAATCACTTCATATCTTACAGAAAGAAAATGCATCTCCAATACAAAGGCCAATAGATTAATGCTGTTTACGAAACAAATTGTTGTTTACAGCGAAAATAAAATGAAACATAAATACCCCAGTAGGTAAAACGCATTGTTGCTGAATGTTAACAGGTTGGTACATATAGCAGGTACTCATTATTACAGGCTGATCGCTAGCCTCACCACATAAACGTAAACGTATCAAAAAAGCAGGTAGCTACAACTCTTCCCAGAAATTAGTTTTTGAATTTCACTTTTTGCTGTGGTTGGTCATGATAACTGTAGCTTGTCATCTGTGTATCCACGTTTCGGAAAACATTTTTCCTCCGTCTTCAGACAGTATGTTCCTCCGAACGCTGGTATCTGCCTAAAAATCTAAACGGCATGTTAACCCAGAAGACCAACAATATTAATCTTCATCGTTGTAACAGCCTAAAATGCCATTTTTTTTGTCAAAGTATAAGAATTATGTTTCCATACGAATATTCGGATCTTTGCACAAAAATAATTTATTTATCACAGCTGAGCTCTTGCTGTTCTTCATACGTACATGGCAGACTAGCAGCTGTAAACACTCAGCCAGTTCATACGACTATGGCGACAAAGTCATATACAGTACTGCACTGTAAGAAGGTAGCACACCTGCGCCGTATGAAGATGGGCCGGAAGGGCGACATAGGGCTTGAAATCAGCAAAAGAACTCTTCTACATCCACTTCGGTTCATTAGTCACTAGCCATGCGGTCAATCCACGGTACATAATCTCAGCAATTATTAGCTTTAATACAGAAACCATAAAGATACAAAGCCAAAGCATTTGCATCAGAACCACGCGTCATTTTGCAAAAGGTATCGTACGTATCAAATACCGGTATAAACACTCTTCAGAGGATTGGTCTAAGGCGCCATAGCTTATCAAAAGCTTTTTGTAAAAAATCTGTGTTTGTGTGTTTTCACACAGTCTGCATCTGGCCTATCAGTTGTAAATATAGGAATTTGCCCACATTATCAATGGGAGCAGTTAAAAAAAGAGATTAGCGTAAAGTAATCGTTGAATATATTGTTACACATCCGTGCCATCATACTTTTCTATTTATATGGTGAAATCTCTCTCTCTTCAGTGTTGGTCCATGGACTGTTTAATCCGCTTCAGTAAGCATGCTACGGAGTTAACTTTTGACGTTTGAAATATGTTCAATAAAAGCTCAAAGCCCCCCCCCCCCCCCCAGTTTCATGGACTCTAATGCATTCAAACTGTGGACGTACAAAAAATCCTACTGCAGTACAATACGTATACTTACTTTCCTCCATGTGTACAGTGCGTTTCGTGGCAGGTATACAAGGAAAACTGCAGATATTACAAGAGCGGTTAAACGAATTTTTGACTTCATACTTTCGTTGAGGCCAGAACCTTACTTCTTCCATGTGCAATGATAAGGAATTATTAGAATTTTAAGAGAAATAGCATTCCAGATTTAATTTTCTTCAGCACAAACGTTATTTTACTAAAAACTATCTACTTCCTGTCTGTGTACCTCTGGTTTCTAAGGTGTCCATGTTACGGATTGCTTTGGATTTTGTTTCTCTGTTCTCTTTCGAAGAAAACATGAACATATTTACCCGTCTTGATTACTTAATTCTCCTTTTCCATCCACGCTAGCCGAGTGCCGTCGAAATGGGGGCTTTAGGTGTTTTTAAAGAATAAAATGTCTGAAAAATGGGTGCTTGTTAAAGCACACTCCGTGCCTTTGATTAGAAAATTTGACGGAAACATGAAACTCGATTTTTAGTCTCTGGGCCCACAGTGAAACCGTCCCCCCAAACTCCCAAATATTTAGTATGGTTTTAAATACTCAACTGCGACTTTCGGCTTTTAAGAAATTTAAATTACTAGTAATGATCCAGCAGTGAAATGGAGTTGTAAACATGGCGTGAACATAATTGCTGCTCCGAGTTTGCGAGGGGGGGGGGGGGTGTTACACGAAATGTAGCAAACTTAATTTTTACGCTAATAGAATCACTCTAATGTTATAGAATGTGTATACCAGACTACATTAGAGCACATCTACGACTAAACTTTATCTCATGTTCAGCACCTCTTTCTCTGCTACACATATTGGAGGCTGGGACGGTCTGCTCCTCAGATGAAAGCATAAGCACTTTTTTGTCACTAGAAACGCATTACCCTACAACAAACGTAACTCTTCCACCTTGTAGGCTAGAGGTGCCCCATTCGAATCTCGGCTGGTACACCGACCATCCTAGTCAAACGCATGTGGTTAGTCCCATCAAGCGTGTAATCCCTATAACAATTCAGTATAGGCCATAACCACTTCCTTCCACATCTTCCACTTACATTCTACCGTCCAGAGTCACTGACAGCTTCATAAAATAAAACATAAATAACGTAACAGCATCTTGCAATAATATCTCGCCACAATCACGTCCCAAAACGACGTGTATATATCGCTCATCAAATGGATGATTTTGAAAAAAATTTGGAGGAATCTGAAATAGCTGTTTAAATTAAGCGACCCGGCCAAGATCACATTAACAACAGTAAAATTAGATGACCCAAAACTGATTAAACAGATACGAACAGCAACAGTGAGCCGTGACGACTTAGAAAACACAACTGAAGAACATCCAGGCATATAGGTCTATGTATTCCTAAGATTGATAGCAGCACTTTGTGCTGCATAATGATACTTACAGCCAATAAGAATTTCGTGGTACGAAGTCATGATGATTTGACCAAAGACTTGTTATTATTGGAAGTTACGACAGTTTCGCCTTCAAGGACGTAACAACATAATAAACACTTAGTTTTAATATTAACATGCCTTTTTAAAAACAAATTCTAATATTTACTTTTTTTAAAACGTTTGTCCTACGCACAGGCTAGCAGGAGTCATAAATTCGCAGTTAGGCTATAGAATATATCCCACATTTCCGTGCATTAGCAAAAAAATTCTGTCCACATTATTTATAATAAAGTTATTAACTTTCTACTTTGTCGACGTGTTTGTACTGTTTACTGGAGCACACCTTATTATTGTCTGCGTAACGTGCCACAGAGCAACTTGGATAGCGCTAAAGGTGCGTTGAGACGGTGCCTCTTTTCGTGCAACTTGAGACATGCGGCTAGAGGCAGACTGCAGCATGCAGCGCCGCATGCGTCAAACTTGTGCGCACGGCCAGGCGCAGGTAGTTGCATGTGCTCCCCACATTGAATACGTCACATTGTGCAACGCGCGGTTTTGTGCTTCAGTTTTTTGTTGTTGCTGCATAGATCTAATTTTGGTCTATCGGTAAATATGAATTTTCAATAAAGGTTTATTTATTGATTTTAAAATAGGTATAAAACATTTAATTTAAATGTTTTTACGTTACAGAATGGACATGATGGACTGGAATACGAAAAAAAAATATTACGGATTGTTGAAGAATACAGAAAATATCCGGTGTTCTGGCGTTCATCAGATAAAAATTATTAAAGTCGAGAAATTAGGAGAAATGCTCTCCAGGTGCTACGAGAAAAATATTCAAGATGAAGGTAAAGTTCGCCCTAGAACAGGCCATGAAGACCCAGAGGGGGAGTGGAGGTATGGCTCTACTTTCTTTAACCTTTTCCTCTTTTATGTCCAATTGCAATGATAGAAGCAGCGATAGCCACAGACTTTAGTGATTTTGAAGACATTTCTTCATACAAACAAACGTGCCTCTCAATAACGTGTGAACAGGAGGATGCATGATGCAAGAGCCGCGCGTCTCTTGCGCCTTGAAGTACGCATCGGCGCATGCGACGCTTCATGCGCGCATGCACGAAAAGAGGCACCTTCTAAAGGCGTCTTAAAGCTTTGGACTTGTACTGTAGGTCCACCCGGACAACACAACCCCATAAGGTGTTCTTCGTTTTCAGGCCTTGTGACAGATACAAGTATTGGCTACTTAGTGCGTATAGAACACCGAAGAATGCGACAAAGTGTGAAAAAGGAAAAAATGGCTAACAGCGACAGCCCTTGCACTGTGCCACTCTCCAAGTAGTCACGTTAACATTAAACCACCTTACGTGCACTTAAGTTGAATTCTCAGCCGGGACTACCAGAAAACTTTTTCTTTCTCATTAGCTCTCTTCATATTAATTTATTCATTAACGTAGTTACTTATCTAAAGTGTTTATTTATTTACTTATTTATTTATTTATTTCATTCTTAAACTTTTATTCTGTATTAATTAGGAACGAATTTGTACGTTAAGTTCCCGTACGTCGTTCCTCAGACACTACAAAGTGACATAAAGTTATAAGGTTGAAATACGCTACAACGACATTTGTCCCTGCCATTTCCAACTGTTTACAATAATATTACCATTTTTCTAAAGCTCAACAAAATCTACAGATGGTAAAGATCCAATAACCTATGCAGCAGCTCCTACATAACAATGACGTCATTCAGAATTACTATGATATTGCAGAAGTTGGCTTTGCGATGTAATACGGTGGACCTGTCAATATGTGTACCAGTGTTACCAATTTAATCAAATGGGCCGCAGCTTTCGAAACGTGGTTATGTTCATTGTGGACGAGAATCATTCCCGGTATGCACGCACGGGTACGGTCCGCAAAACAAATTTATTAGGTGCCTGTGGTACAAACATTAACTAACCCAGCTGTGTCGTGATGTCAGAGTAACAACTCATTGAGATCATGTATCACTTACTGTATAAATATTTTGCATAAATTAACTAACAATATCATTTCTCATTCATGAATATGATACTGATATGTTTGAAAGAGGACTTCATTAAAATGGTCCGTTAGTATAATTACAAAAAGTACAGTTACTTCCTTATTTATGTACTGTTCTACATTCCGATTTAACTATTGTTATTAGGATAGCAGCAGTCATAAATTATTAACGAATACATATAAAATCCGTGGAAGTTCCAGCGCCTCACATCTTTACATATACCCTATCCATCTGAATAGAGAAACTACCGAACTTTAACATCGTACATCGCTCCTTTCCACCGGTTTGCCCAATTTAACACAGGGCGAAATTTCCTTGCATTAATATTTAAGATGACAACTGAGTTTCTCATGCACACACTTTCTATGTCTTTTACATTATGGCTTTTATATTTCATTTGTACCTCAAGAATGTTTTATTATTAGGCGTCTGTCTTGCAGTTGTTTCGTTTTGCAGATCATACATTTAATGATTTCACCATCTTCACGTTCAAGATAGATTTTCTATTTCTGCCTTTTTTTCCCGTAAGTCGGGCCGAAATAAGTTTTCACGTAGTACAAAAACATTAAGTTATCATCCTGAATGAATTAGTCATTTTTAAAACACTGTGGAGTAACATATTGTTTTTCTTGGCATCTGCTAGGATATAGTTTAAATCCCGGACAGAGAATCTACCCACTTCAGAATTCTGCCCACTCAAATGCCATTAAAGCAGTTTCAAATTTCATGCGACCAGCTTCTCCCCTATTAATATTAAAGCTCATTTTCATCTGTATCTGCATAAACCATTACTCAGAAGTGACGTCCTTCATTTCGCAATGCACCAGTCATTTTGTGATAGGCTTCTGGTGTAATTATGCCCGTGGTATGACGGCAATAAATTACAGATTTTCATGCTACGACATATGAAAATCATGCAGCCAGAGGCCCGCGCACTTTTTAATTCCGTCTCGTCGTACGCACTATTATAAAAGATACGCGAATGAGAACGACACCAATGCCATTTCATGTGGAACTGCGACATTTACACAACTGCAAGTCTGTGTATTTCCGATCTTCGTGCTGCAAACTTGTGTTACGTCAAAGCATGTTCTACAAAACTGGGTTTTCTGTAGTTCACACACAGAGACGTGCTCTATTTAACGATACTGTCAGGTACTAATATTACACAGCGTCGGTGTTAAATTAAAGAAAAATCTGAGTAAACAGCATTAGTGAAATGAAGCTAAGAAGGAAAAACGGCAGTACTTACAGGAAAACCTGCCCCATTTCCACACTTCCCATCATAAACCCGACATGGACGGGTACACTGGTTCACATCACGTATTTTGACACTCGTAATGTTAACAATTTTATTATGTTCCATACATTTATAAGCTACTTCCCTACCAAGATGACATAATGTGTATATGTATAACACGCACTGCATGAATATGCGCGCGTATTTAAGCTAATCACTGTTTTATCATTCATTGCCAGTATCACTGAGCTATATCGTGACGCATATATAATACATCATGTTTCAAATATATGGGCGACAAGACTCAGATTTATCGTTCCACGTGGCAATACAGTAACGGCGACGGCATTACCACACAACACGTTCGGTCCATCACTCTGCCAGCAGGCTTAATTTCTCGCGCGCTGATGAACTAGTCTGATTGTCTCTTTCAGACCCTTCTTCTGAAAATGCATACAAAATTGGCAAGCAAGGGTGGGGAAGTACTAATACAAATGACAAAGCAGTGTGTTGGAGAAGACAGTCAGTGGACTTCCTATTGTAACTATCAAAAATAATGAAATATTACCGAAGATTTCAAAACATGACAAGTAGGCTAAGTGTATGTAATTATTCATTTCAAAATAGTTTAATTTTCGTCTCTATTTGCCAGACAATTCACAATATTCAACATGTTTCGAATGCTGGTTTTTATCTACATTATCTAAACCCAGCAAAGGCCCGGATTCGATCTCAGGGCGGTTCATGTGGAGAAAAAGTAACAGCGGACAGTTTTTTCTCCAGGTACTTCTGTTTCATACTGCCAATTTTGAAATGTGCAGACTTTCCCCCACAATTCTGACACGTCTGCCATGGTATTATTAGCGTTTGTGGGAATTTTAAGGAGTATCTGGCTGCAGTGACATCTAATGGCAACATTTTAATACTAAATACTGTTAAAGCGGTTACTTGATAAAAAAAGAGCTAGAAAAGAAGACAATGCGCATGGTAATCTGACACATCTGCTTCTTTAGTTATGAAAGAAAATTATACCAACAAAAACTTGTGCGTTGTCTGCGGAAAGTGCATCGTCATGTGCGAAAACTTCGACCACGAGTAACCTAACATAATTCCGGAGCCATTCTGCGCAACAAACAACGAATACGGCAAAGGATAAAAGCATCGGAAACAGTCACGACATAAAAGCCAAGAGGACGAGAAGAACGTTGAACACCCACCTAGGGGTAAAACCAAAATGATAACGAAAAAATATACACCGGAGATTAAGTTTCTGATGTCGTACCTTACCACTGAGGCCTCGGTAGCGTACTTTGCAAATTACATCCAACACTAAAGAGAATCAGTTGCCGTGCTTTGCTTACAGAGAGTGAGAGACTGGTCTAAACCGGTCTGTTCAAAATAATTTAACGCATTTTGTGTTTACATGCTGCGACTGAGAAGCAAGGCATACAAAGTTATTAACTGATGAACATTGGACTGCATTACTAATGACAGAAATATTGATATTTTAAGCCTTGAGGAGAATACTGAAGCCCAGGAATCAATTGGAGAACAAAAATGACAATAAATCGTTAACGATCCCTTATCAAATGTGCACATTTTCTACCTGTATTAGTTGCGCCCCTCTTCTCAAAAAGTGGCGCATCTTCGTGCTGCTGACAGAGTGGCCCTCCGACAGAGGAGTTTAGTGGAGTGCTATAAACATCTCACCGTACAAAGGCACGTTTATTCTCTGTTAATTTAAGAAGTCCATCAGCTGCTAGAATTTTCCTGCGTATGATACAATAATCAGTGAAAGCAATTGAATTGTGACGTGGAAGGCAGCGAGGGTGATGTAAATCGAGGAGAGTATTGCCCAGCTATTTCTCTTAAAGGACCGAGATACGAGCTCGTGTCCTCAAAGAGGAATTCTCTCGACCCAAAGGCGACCAGTCGAGAAAATCTTTAGTCATTTCTGTAGGCCTCATGATAAATCAAACCCTGACCCAGCAGCCTGCGAATACACGTTAAATTGCTCAGTCCACAGCCTCTTTCTGATATTAAATTACAAACTGCGTAAACGTTTGCACTGAAATAAAGTTCAGTACTGTCTTACTCTTCCTGCTTCACGTAAAGTAGTCCGAAACATAGCTAAATAATAAACTTGTCACAGACGGGCTTGTGGAATCTTACAAGAATGTAGGTAAGTGTTCGCAGATATGTTATTCACATTCGTGGCTCGAGCAGGGCCTTCTTCTTCCTCATGTTAATTAAGATCCTTAATGACTGATAATGTGAATAAATATTTACTTTAAATACATTAATTACTCAGTCTCTAAACCAAAAACACATGCTGCCACGACACAAACAAGTAATCCACTTTTCTCACCTGTTCATATTCAGAACTGTCTCCGAAAAAGAAATACCTGTAATAAAAGTTTTAGTAGGATTGCTCTGCTATGGTATCGGTAATTTATGGAGTCTCCACACATACAGAAAAAAAGGCAAGGAAAGTGGCTGATATTCTATTTCAGGATCCCAGATAAACTGTTTAATTATACAAATTTCAAAGCCAAATATTGTGGAAAAAAGTGCGTGTGTAAGAGATGAAGTTACAAATGTATGCGAACCTCATAGGTTAGGGAATTTCAGCCAAGTATTTGCTTAAGTAAACTTTTCTTTCCCCTCCTCCTCCCATCTCACGGCCAACAAATCAATACGCCACATTCAGAAGTCAGTTGTTTCGGAAACAGAACTAAATCCCTTACTCTGCATGAAGTTTGATGGCTTGAGGTGCACACACATTTGAATTGGACGGGCCTTACTGACAGAACCGTATTGCGTGGTACGAAAGCTGCTGATTCAGCCCCCAATCTCTCATCTCTTCGAAATGACGTCGAAGTCTCCGGTGCAGAGACAGCGATTTGCAGTAATGCAGGAGGTGCCGATATGACTGTAAATCATCCCGCTACCAAAACGGGTCAGTGCCTGATCGCCACACGAGGCTCTCACGGCCCGGCCCGACTGCAACACTCCTTCGACTGAGAACGCCTTTCTGTACCTTGCACGTTTTGATCGTGGCGTCTCCTCACACCGGGCCGGGTAAGGATGGATTGAAGCTTATGTGAGTAGGTGGGCGACGCGTCAGTGTGTTGTTGAGTAAATGATCTGACGAGTCAGTAAAAGGTGTGGCACCATTGATTGATTGATGGATGGATGGATGGATGGATGGATGGATGGATGGATGGATGGATGTGTTACTGAGTGGGTGGGTATAAGCTTGGATGGAGCTATAAACGAGTGGACGGATGCGTCGCTGGACAGACACCGTTGATGAATGGATGACAATGTGAGAATACCACCGGAAAAAGTGCGGCTGGATTAATGAGTGCACGTTTCAAAAGAGTGTAAGACTTGGAACGACTGCTTGATTGACTGATTCGTGACTACTTAGTTACATCTACTACGGATAGTAAGAATCGAACGAGATAAGTGACCAGAAGGTTGAGTTTTCGCCTACTGGGACCGAAGCAATCGTCGATTAGCCACGTCGGTCACTCGGCAGAACTTCGTACCGACCAGCTCAGTATTGTCACAGGAAAGAGAGGGCAGCTCAAAGAACAGACTGCATTGACAAAGACATGTTCCTATATGGCGTTAAGTTGTGCCTTACGATCACAAACTTTATAGTCTCATTAATTTTACTGTTCGTGTGGCGGGTGGCAGCCAATTGACATCTGGCAGTTAATCACTATTTCTCTCTTACACTTACACAAATGCAGTTATCCATTTCTCTCAGGGCGAGATAATTTATCTGGAGGTGCAAAAATGAAATGCAGACAAGAAAGGAACTCACATTAATTCTTCAAATTATAGAAACAAATATCATTAAAAATTTACATTTGAGCTGAATATAGGTTTTGGATTATAGTAGAGGGACAAGAACCAAAATTAATTTCATCTAACAAGCCTGTATAGAAACGCTATACCAGATTTAACAGACAGCCCATTCTCCATCGTCACAGACGAAATGACCATGCCACAATACGCCAATTTTTATGAAAACACGAAACTATTCTAAGAATGATATTTCTCAAAATCGAAAGTTGCCATAAATTTCTTAAATTAGGAACTTTTATCAAACTGCCTTGTTTTCTTCTCTTTCATTGATAATAAGTGTTGGTACTTGTTAGTGGGTATGGAATGCGAAATGATGCTTCGACGGAAGAAAAAAGACTACAATTTTTTCGAAATAAAGTGCTCAAGAAAATATTTCCATCTACGAAGAAAATGTAATTGTGTAACATATGATATTACATAAAACAGAACTGATCAGTTTTAAAATGTGCTAAAGACAGTACATTGCACTCATTATTTCTGGGTTTGATATTTGCCCATCGTCTAGTGTTCTGAACAGAAGTCATAGTTCAGAAACTGGATTTGTTCCGCTCTCAGGCAAGACTGTAGGGAGGCACAAACTCAGTTATGTCGGTCAGAAAGAACTAACCCCAGTCTCTGAATTGGCGCGGGTTTTGTAAACCTAAGAAAGGAAACTTACAATAAAGATTAAGCACATACACGTGAAAACCTGCAACTGAGAAAGTAGGTCGAAACCCCTACCAAGAATCACTAACATAAAGTGAGCAGCGTTCAGTTTTCCGTGATTATACAAATACGAGAAATCAATATCAGTCTCAGCACAGCTGTATCACTATCAGACAACACAGCCTGTCTAATTGAACTCAGATGGACTCTATCGTCTGATAGTGATACAGCTGTGTTGACAGGATGTTCATTTCACTTATTTGTATCACTGGTATGTCACACGTACATTTCCAACATTATACTTAAAAGGCATTCTGCATAGGCCTACAGCATAAACACGTAGTTCTGCTGTTATCTGTAGGGTCAAAATTACGTCTTATTCCCCCCCCCCCCCCCAACCCGACGGTCTTGTAGGAAATTATATTAACTTCATAAACAAATTATTGACAAGGACTTCTCAGAAAAGAAACGTCCGTTATTACGTGCGCAATTCTCGAATAGAACAGAGTCCTGCTTGGCTAACCGAGTTCCTAGAAACATGTACACCGTCTGAACTCAACAAATTGTTATTATTATTATTATTATTATTATTATTATTATTATAGTGCTCAGCCTGTCAAGGAATTGTCCACATTTAATGCAACCCGACGATTTATCACGCGTGCATTGCTCAGGCAAGTCCACCACTGTACACTACCCATCCTGAGCCACTTTATATCACTTGACGAATTCTTTTAACGTCCGTTTTAAGAATATCCCCCGATCTACACATACACGTATTCCTCCCGAAGGACTGTGCACTAAAACATTTAATCATTTCTCGTATCCATTTCGCTTATGTTCCACCCAACTCATTGTCTTCCATTCGATCACTCTAGCAATGTTTGTCAGTACTTGAATATTGGGTTCTTTCTGGAAACGTGTAACTTTGGGACAGACAATAAGAAATGGACTGACAAGATTCCTGTACTCCATTATCGAGGTCTCATGCAGCATGACGCAGTTTAGAGAAGCAAGGCGAACAGAGATTTTTTTCAGAAGAAATTAAAAATATTTTAACTGCATTTTCCATATTTCATACAGCCTACCCGGCTGTAAGGAGCAGGAGGACACATATAAGAGCGGACAGCCATTCCACTGACCCAACATCCAGGCAGGAACACATCTGCACTTTCAGGTCGGCCGACTCTCTCAACAACTCTCAGTAACGTCATACCGGGAGAAAATTAAAGAGCCGAGGAGAGAGAGTGTAACTGCTAATGTAACCTTTATAGTTGCGTAGAGAGGCAGAGAAGCGGTTTAAAATCTTCAACAAAACCCAGTGGAAGAATGGCGTATGTAGATATACAAATACATTTATATAGATATTTTAAGGAGTAAATTGGATATCTTTCGATAAATAGCGACACATCAATATCGTAGTGACATATACGTTGTTTCTCTGCACTCAATCTGATTTTTAATTTCTTTGGTCCAACGGCTACACGTTTCCTAACCCCACCAAAACACACTTTTTAAATTTGGCTTTTAATTGTTAGTCGTGCCAAATTAAGGTGCAATTTCATTAATTCTCATTACCGTTCTTCCCCATACGCTGATAGATCTACTGCTTAAGGTTTCGACAGCGACAGTGAACAGGTTAGATCCTTACAAGTAAAATTATAAGTCTGTAGACGTAAGACTTGAATTTAGACGATGGTCGAAAATTGTATAGCATTCTATAGCTATCAGGCGCGTTCGTACGTGACACAGCTGGTTGTCCAAAAGATATTTTCAGAATACTTCTTTAGATTGTAATAAACAGTTCATACGTTTCGTAAACTGTACAAACAATGGTATTTCCCCAAAGCGAGCTCAAAGCTTCCAACTTCTCGGACACTCTTGTCATACGGTCTGCCTACACACCCAGGAAATCACGAATGTTTCATTACAAGTCCAGACATTCATTCCGAGACACAGTGAGTAGTCTCCAAGCAATCACTTTAACCCAGGCTTCCATTATCTTCCCTTCATATCACTGAACAAATTAGCGGTGTCCAGTACACGAACTGAAGCTACAGTATGAATGTCTTCCCCAGGACAAGGCGTTACAAACAGCGTGATAACGAACACGAAGAGAGAAATAACGAAAAAAGAGGCAAAAAGAAAAATTAAATATCTGAAACGCAGAAGAGCAAGCATTACAAAAGGATTTCGGGACAAAACTCATACAGTCTACTTTCCTATAGCAAAGACTACTGCCGCTAGTCGACAGTAGGAACACACTGTTGCTCTTACGGGAACAGCGATGTGAAATATTAGCAGCAGAATGAATGCTGCTTTAGATACATAGAACAATAAACTCATGCGGTGCAGCGTCTTGAAACAAGCACCTTATATTGTTGTTAGCTTCACATGTCATATTGCTCTTACATGAAGAAACTGAAACACACACTGTTACACAAGTACCCTATACAACGCACTGCACAGTCATTATCCCTCCCATACCAAGATGGATTAAACACGGAGGAGGAAGTGAAGTGCTTATTCCAGACCTTCTATAGTGTCAGCCCCTTTTTCCAAGCTATTTTCATCAGTTTCATCGTCATCACATTGGTAGTTAGCTGCATCGTCAGAAAATGTACTGCAGTCACTCAGGTGATGACAAGCTACACGCTGTCTTGAACTGCGTCCACATTCGACATCCAGTTTCTGCTGCTCCGAAATGTTCGACGTAGCTCTTCGAGCTCTCTATATTTGCAGTATTAAATTCTGATCAATTTATTAAATTTTAAAGGTTACTTTGTTCGCGGTAAGAAAATGTTCACCTGAGACCACAAAAGTTCAATAGTTTTCACTTCGCAGTGACATGGAGGTAATCGTAGTTTTGTCCACCGTCCCTTAGCTGTTTCGACGATGAAGCATTACGTCACGTGTCCACCGAGCACTACTCAGAGGATCTCTTAAACTTTGTTTTCAGCATCTCTTCTTAAAGAAAGTATGGTACGTTGTACGTCACCCGGCATTTACAAAAATTCTGCAGATATTTTCTGTTTCGGTTATAAAAACCTGCACTATCCGCAACAATTGCCGATTCAGGTGGGACGTTAAAAAGATTGTGTTCAACAAAGTACTTTTCATAGCAAGTGGCGTACATTTTATCGTGTATATGAGCACTGTTCTTTCTGCACAGAAACATGCATCTCTTTTTCGCCACAAAACCCCTTAATTTCCGGCATAAGTTAATGCAAAACCTGGTCTGCGTTATGTAGGTTACTCTAAACCAGTCGAAAACAAGCTTGCCTTGGGGATTTAAATTTCCTCTGTTTCCGCTTCTTTCATACTATCTTTTCTACATTGACCCTTGATTATTCTGTACACAAACTGTTATTTTGTCCTCGAATTTCTTTATTTCAAAGATTTAATTATGAAACAGACTCTTCTGTTTCAGTCACAATGATTCTGGTCCTCTTCCCTTCACACACAAAGCCGGGTTATCGAGAAGAATTTTAAATGCATATCTTTTAAAATTCCGAAGGCCGAAATCATTATTCATCGCAGTCAGGACAGAATTAAGCCTTATCTTCGGTTTATAAAATGAATAGGTTCCTTAACACGAGGAAAACAAAAATGAAGAGAAAAAAGCATTTTCATAACAGGGAGATTAACACTCCGTTAATGGAGGCAAGAAAAACAACTGGTTATTTTCGTCTTTAGTGTCTTAGTCTATGTCACTGTCGAGAAGGTGACGAAGAACAAGAACAAGAAGGAACAATCATGCCTATTACACTGCCATAGGTCATGATGATAACGCAAATGATTTTGAAGGAGGAAGAAGTGGATATCCTGAAAAATATTTCAGTTTTAAAGATGAATTGTCTGAAGTTCCTTAACGAAAGTTGATTCTACAAATAAAGATTCGAGTTCTGTTTAAATGTTAGCTTTACTCTGCAATAATAAATCCTAACCTACATCAGCTAAATTTACAACAACAAAACTAATAGCTACTATTAGGTATGTAAAAACTGGCCGCAATACATAGCCACGTGTCTGTCTACTTACAGTCTATCCAGAAATATATGCAAGCCCTACACCTATCTACAGGTACTGTGAGTACATATACGTACATAATCTTACAAACTTATACGTGTACTTAAGCGTACAAACACACATACGAACACACACCCAGAAGAACACGCGTAAATTAAATAAAAAAAGGCATATATATGTATTTGTTTGTTTATTTATTTATTTATTTATTTATTTATCTATTTACTATTCATTCTTCGTTCCTTCTTTCATTCATTAGAAATAATTCGTGGTGTACCTACGGACACTTATCGACATGTTCGAATATTGACCGGCAACTGTGCAACAAGTCTACTATTTGACGCTAAATAGCTAAATATTAATGAACTGCAAACATCGTGGAAGGACTCGCTCGTGTCCTAATTTGTGACGCTATAAGGCCTACTGGTTTATAGGTGAAGGAACTGAAAAATACCAAGACAGACCTCAGTAGGAGCAGGCGGCCTTACAGCTGAATTTCGTGGGACTTCCCGAAAAAGAATAAGTTGTTTCAATCAGTGAATCAGACGTTCGATAGGGCATAGATATAATATCACACAGACCTGCAAACGGCAACATTGCCGTCAATTTAACCCTTGAGTTAGCAAGTGCAGATTAGCTGTAGTAATTGGAATTAGTTTCTGGTTCAGCGGCATTAGCACTTTGTGATAAGGTGTGAGGTATATAAGCAATATGGCCCGCTCTCTGCACGACTGTAATGCTTCCGCTGCAGTATGCAGATGCACAGACCTACCATATGTCATTAAAAGGCTTCCGTTTATTTATTACCTGAACAATATTTAGGGGTCGTTCTAGACTGATTAAGAAATTTGCAAGTTGTGTCCACTGTGCTAGTAGACGCCGAGTTCACTAGGAAAGTTGGTTTCATTCTGAAGGGAATTTGCAGGCGAAATAATCCCGCACGCGTCGTCGAACTTCCCTGCGGTTAACAGAATTACGGGTACACGATAGGTTTTAGAGTTTAGATCCCTTAAACGGGAACCGAGCGCCTTCAGACTGTGGCCTCGAGTGCCAAGGGACATTATCCAGTTCAGAGAACAGTGACACGCCACATACTCTTCCTCCTCCTCCTCCTCCTCCTCCTCCTCATCATCATCATCATCATCATCATCATCATCATCATTGTTGCTGCCTTTGGTGTTTTTGATGTTGCTACTGCTGTAAATGCTACTGCTACTACTGCTGCTGCTACTGCTACTACTATTACTACTACTGTTGCTGCTGCTGTTGCTTCCACTGCTTGTTTTAGGAGCGTTCGCAAAACTGCGAAAACCGACTATGCGTTTTGTCATGTCTCTCCGTCCGTCCGTCCGTCCGTCCGTCCGTCCGTCCGTCCCTGTGTCCGCATGAAACAACTCGGCTCCCACTGGACGTATTTTAATGAAATTTAATTTCTGAGGATTCTTGCAGACTCCGCCGCGAAAATTCATGTTTCATTAAAATCTGACAAGAATACCAGGTACGTTACATAAAGACCTAAGTACATTTATGATAACATGTCGCTGAATTTTTCTTAGAATAAGAAGTGTTTCAGACAAAAGTTGTACAGAAAATCAACACACATTTCATGTACAAATTTTCTCCGGATATAGCGCCTTTTACAAGAATGTGGAAAATTACAGTAGAGCCAAACAGGCCACAGATGACATAATGCGAGGCAAAAACGTTTGCAATTTGCATACCGGATAGCTACGGCAAGAATACAAACATTCATAGTATTTACTGCTTACTGCTTTTCCGCAGCAACAATGGTTACACGAACGAGACTCAGCGTTACTTTACACGTACATTGCCTGCCTCTTTTACTCTAGTTATTTTTCTTCCTGGTTTTCTTATTGTTGCTATATTACAGCCGGTCACTCTGCTCCTACTCCTACTCCTACTACTACTACTACTACTACTACTACTACTGCTGCTGCTGCTGCTTTGCTTCTGCTTATGTCGCAATTATATTATTATTATTATTATTATTATTATTCTACACATTCATCATTTTCTTTTCACTTTCAATGTGTTATTTTCCTACTCAGTTAACATGCTGAAATCAAGGGCCTTAGTCCTTCGCTGAATAATCCAGCACATACTCGGATATGTCATGGGTTGAATACCGAAGCCAACAGATCTAACATAAATTCTACTGACAAAGCGCATACTAAATTAATAACAGCGAAGCAGATATTGTAGAACGATTAAATAATCGATAAAGTGCTCTTCTAACATTGCACATCATGAATCAACTTGATCCGCTGTCTCCAGTTTTAGGTTTTTGAAGGAAGACTTTTAGTTTGGCCCTAATTACAGTTTCCTAATGTATGGAATGGTGTACAACCCCCACGGAGTGACCCCCGGAATCACACACAAGGACGTCTTATTCTTGGGTTTGTTACGGCTAATGTTTAAGGCCCTCCGTCGCAGACGACGCTATAAGAGTTCTAGGCTCAAGACACGAATAACAGAGATATGTGCGAATAGGGCCACGATATTCTTCCAGAAGCGTCGCAGGAAATTTAAAATCGGGTTTGACATAGCTCGGGCCATTCGTAACGTTCACATTAAATTTTATTAATCTTTATTAACAATCGTACTGCATTTATTAACAGAACCTTAAAAGTATTCTAGGTAACAAGAAAATAAATTCTTAAATATCATTTGCGGAAACCGTGTTCTATATGCTGTATGACCTGCCATGATATTACATCATATGATCTATTGCGCAGGCTTACTCTGCGTTACAATTATGACACTACGATTTACTTAATGGAAACAACAACAAAAACAACAAGCCTCTTCTGTGAAGCAGAACGAATTCTGACGGCCAGTAGCGTAAGATGCAGTTTTCAACACCACTTCCGGAGTCAGCAGCATTCAATTCACATCTAAACACCCCATTTCCATCATATGATTTTAATAATATCCTTCTCTATGCATTTATGGTCCTAAACGGCATTTTCCTTTGAGATTTTCCAACCAAAGCTTTATTGTCAGTTTGTCTGCGGTATTCGGATGCAATATCTATCTGCAGGCCATCCGTCAGTACCATAGGAAGGCACAGTTAGATTTACTCAGCAAGAACCTGACACCTGTTGACGCAACACAACAAATTAATCACCATTTATATGTTGTTCAAATCAAACACCGGCCTCTGTCTCTAAACCCTCACAATAAAAGAAGAAGATATATACAACTCTGCTCTGAAGTCGAAAGAGGAATGAAATCAGAACAACTGATATTTACTTGTTAATATCCGGTACTCTAAAAGATTGGCGCACCACACCGTAGTTGCAACAACCCCCCCCCCCCTTCCGCTATGCTGAGTATCGATGAATTAGACTCGTTTTCTGCTGCCTCTACAGCAATTGTTGGTGCCTTTTAAGTCTGACCGGCGAGTTTATTTAATTTAAATCCAGTTTAAGACAAATAGATAACAGAAACAGAAAGAGAGAAAAACGATGGCTGTGGTTTTGACACAATAAAATGGCAAAATGATTTTGTGGGATGGTAGAACTCGTTGCGGCTTTTGGAGGTACATAACTGGGGGCGGCAGTTTGCTGGTTACGCATGGAATAGTTTGCAGCCATTATTTTCCTTTCCTTGTTTAAGGTACACACTTTTGTACCACATGTGTCATTTCGAGCCCACAGTAAGCGTATTAAATTAGATAAAAAATAAAATCAGTCAGCCAAAACACATTAATTGTAAGTAAATATTACTACCTACACAAGTTCGCTACATGTTTCAGCCCAAACAAGGGCCTAGACAGTGACTGGTGTAGTTAGTAGACTAATAGTGAGTTACAATAAACGTGTTGTGATTGACCGATTGCATTTTATATTTATTTGGCTAACTGACATAACGGCTGACTTCTTTAAAAATTAACGGCACTAAAATCATGATCCTCACAAAATAACTGTCAGTACTGATACCTCTCGCGTTTCACACTTTAATAAAAAAAGGATCAGTTTCTGTGTGTCAATGCAACTGCACACTCCTAATCACCTTCAGCAGTCGCTGTAAAGTATTTCGACTTCAAAGAATCATCATCAAGTGCCTTCCATTAAGAATATAAAATGTAAATCACAATCAAACCCATTGCAATGTATTAACTGTGTTTTAGGTTTTGCATCATCACAATCAGTTGACGGTGTATTACAGTTGACATTTGTAATAAAGTGTGCCCGATAATGCCGCTTTGAATTAGAAACATGTTGCACTGACATCAGATATGGCTAATTGTGACGTTTCCAGACACACACACAGTTGACCTTCAGTTTCATATTCTATCCGTTTTCCATCTCTCATATTTCTATTCATATGTCCAAATTTTGCCATATTCGACTGAAGACTATTTTAAATTTATTGTCCCTTTCCTCTGGTCATAATATTGCTCTTCATTTTAACAAATATGTCCGACCACAGAACACACAAATTGTATGATATTGGAATCCAAAACTTCGGGGGCACCGCTAAGAACGATCAGGTTGGTACAGTGATTATGGTACTTGCACTGCGAATGTATTCACTTCGAATCTTGAAAGGACTGCCTGTGATTTTCTTTATACAAGAACAACTAAATAGATAGCGACCGCTTTCTTGCAGACCTGCATTTAACTGATAATAACCGCATGAAATTGTTAAAGCGTAGTAAAATAACTCACAGATCAGCAACCTAGTATCCGTACGGCTCAAGCGGTGCAATGGCTAAGCTACGGGCAGCACCACAGAGAGAAAATGGCATCCAATTTGCCACTAGAACAAGATATTTTCCTTTCCAAAACGTCCAGACTTGCTCCGACACCGTGTCAACCTCCTGCCCACCGCCTGCCCCCGGAGGTAAAGCGACCGAAACATGAAGCTGACCACATACCTTTATCTACCCCGAAAACTACGAGGGCATGAAGCTATAACCTACCTTCACTCCCGCCATACCATCATGGAGGGGTAATTAATTAAGCATAGGGTTATCTCCCCTTCTTGCTTTTACAAACGCAGTCACGTCCGCCTGGAATCATTACTGTAAATTGTTTAATAATAATAATAATAATAATTCCGAACGTCCCTGTTGTGAGGTTGGCGCATGTGCTTTATACTCAGAAGGCCCCGATTCTAATGCCGACCCAACGGCGGAGCACCAAAAATTAATTTATTCGTGGCTTCCCTTGCTGTGAAAGAGACATCGGGATAGCGCCTTAAAACTATCACTGGCTCTTCTGCCTCTCTCTCCCGTAGTACGTTTTGTTCCTAGGGACATTTTAATCAAATTTAAACCAATAAGGACTACGCAGTGCCCTCTAAAAAGAGTTGCTTTAGTCGAGCACTCGTCTGTCAGAAACGTTGCTTCTGGCATGCAAAATGACGTCACCGCACGTAAGAGTTCGCACAGTTCTAGCCAGTCAGTCACTGTAGATCTAGCGCTAAGAGCACCATTACTTCTGTCGCTGTCGAGGGCAGGCAGACATAAAACACATACCGGACAGACACAAAACATATACCGCCATTACACTAAGAGACTATTAATGCTCTGCACTTCAGTGACTTTCCTGCGTCTAATAATAATCGCATATACTCGTATTTCCATAAAGTGTCATCATTTCTGCAAAACCTTTTTCCTCCGAGCCCACACCCTTTAAGGGGGCACGCGGTGGCGCAGTTGGTTGAGGCACTGCACTATAAACTGGAAGGTTGCGGGTTCGATTCCCGACAGTATCATTGGAATTTTTCATTGACATATTCCTTCCGGTCGCACTATGGCCCTGGTGTCGACTCAGCCTCTAACAGAAATGAGTACCAGGAATATTTCCTCGGGGGTAAAGGTGGCCGGTGCGTAGGGCTGATTATCTAAAAATCTGGGAGCTTCAACCTCCTGGAACCCTAAGGGCCTGTCCAGGCCTGTGATGGGACTGTTTTACATTTTATCATACCCGTTAAGACCCTGCTGAAGCAATCCTTGTGTCAACCTGTTATTCTTAAGTGGGACTTCCCGCTGTGATTAAGATATACAGAGATACAGCAACTATCCTTACGTCTCCATTCTTAGCTAAGCTGTTCACCTCCACCTCTCAACCACTCCACCTCTCATAATTAAATAACTTCATGCCCATCCCTGTGGGAGAAACTGTGAGACGACAAGTTAAAAAGTTGCGGCCACAGCAGTGAGAATCGAGGGTGGGCTCACTATGGATGGCAGCAAAACATACATAACACAAATATAGAACATATAAATTATTTCAACCCTCTTAACTCCGTGCATTGTCGTGATACTAACTGTTATATTGAAACCAACTGAAAGCACTGTATGCAGTTTGTTGCTCTTTCACTTCACCCCGACATGTTTCGACCCTCACTTTCATCTTTATTTAAGTACGTTATAGACCTTCAAGGACGCCACTTATAACATCGAAGGTCGGATGGATGAAAAATATTAAAGTGGACTATAAAGAAATAGGGTGTAAGAGGACGTGGATTAAACCAGGATAGGGACCTGGGGCGATATCTTGTGCAAAGAGCCATAAATTCTCCGCTTTCACATAACCCAGATAATTTCTTGACTAGTTGAGCGCAATTAGTCTCTTGGTTTTGAAACTCATTTTAACATATCTTACAAAGTAAATTATCTGTATTTTATATATTCGTAAGAATTCTCTTCCATGGGCTTCACTCTAGCATTTTTAGCAACTGCCTCATATTGAAATTCATCCAATATAGCCAAAAATGCCCTTCCCATCGACTGAAAAGTGCAGTACGCTTATTTAGTATAGTACACAGTTTCCATCCTCCTGTGATTATATCACTTTCACAGGTCGATTCGAACACATAACCTACGTCCCAGTTCATTGACTGCCACGCTACAGTGACGTCACATTTACAGGTAGCCGCAGTTCACTTGCACCAGTATCAGTTAATGTTTACTTCCAGTAATCGGGAATTTGTGTGGTCCAGTGTGCACCACGTCATAAAACTAAACTACTTCCCATGGCATACGAATGACTATGTGTGTGGAATATTCAGTGACTTTGAACCCAGTGATAAATTGGCTTAACGTCATTCCTGTCAAGGTAACACGATTTAAGGAGCGGCGTAACTAAACGAACTAATTCCAGGTTCCGAGTTCTCTTTCATAAAGTGGAAATCACTCACCTGGCCAAGGAGTTCTTTGAAGAGCCGAAGTTCCGTTACCATATTCACAAAAAAGGGCCACTACTTAATTGGTATTTCATGTCCTTTCCGTCTCATAGTGAATTAAATACCGCAAATATGCTGTGGTGTACATATTTAATAAAACCTCTTTCGTTAGCAACCCTCATCCTCTTCGTAGACCAATGTACTCAGCTCAATACTCTGTTTTCTAAACAAACAAATTATTTTTCCCCTTGGAATGAGAGACGAAGTTGCGCTCCCATATGAAGCTGCGGCCAAAGTTACAAAGAAAACGGTCGAAAGTGCGACACCATTTAAATTGGCAAAAGAGCACCCCATTTCGGAGGAACCTGCTGTCAACATCACCAGAACAGAAGAATGACCCTGAAGATGCAGGGAGGAAGTTCCTCTGCAACGTCGCTACACTTATGCTAGACTGCACGGCGTCACAACCCAACAGTATTTAACTTATCTTCGGTATGAACAGATATCAGAGACGTTGTGGATCCCGTACTAATGCCAGGTGCAGAGTAAAAGAGGTCAGTTACTTTACAAATAATTCCGACTAATTATAAAAGAAGACAGAAGGCAAGACTGGAGATAATTAATTGTTCTTTTTTTTATTTTTGTTCTACGTTTCACTGGAAGGGAAGCTGATTCAAATACAGTAATTAACTCCAAAGTACAGAACGCTCCTTAAGGAGTTCCTTTACAAACTGCCAGTTACTTATCGATGTTGTTTCAGCTAAAGTACATCCGATATCGTAAAAATGAGTGCGTGTGGTGAGGAGGTTCTTACCTGGGAGGAAGCAGTCGCTTCCAGATGTCACCCATGCACGCCCGTAAACGCTGAAGATCGCAAACATTTCACTTCAGATAGTCGAAAACCGGTCGAGATTTAATCACAGTACTACGTTTAGGGTGCTGTTCCTGCACCAGCTTTTTCAATTCCACGGGATGACCGAGAAATTGTTTATAACTTGTTCCCTGTAATAACCAAATATCGCCGTGGAGCAGATTAGCAGCTTACATTTTGTCACTTAGCCAATAAATTCCCTGCCTTTTATGTAAGCAGAAGGTTCGTTATCATCATTACGAGAGGTGGCCAATAAACCCTGTCCTGAGTGAAACGAGTCCAGTTTACCTTCTCGCAACCCACTTACATAGTATTCACTTTAATGTATAATCAGATCTATTGTTAAGTCCCTCTTCTCTTCAATTTCTTGACACAACTATGCATGTGTGTCTCATATCTCCGATATGTTCCGCATAATACACACATCTCAACTCCCTCCGCTTCATTACCAAAAGCACATTAGGTAAAAAGAATAAACCATGAGATTTCATTATGCAAATTTCTCTAGCCTCCAACCACTTTCCACCACTTGGATCTAAATAATCGCCTCAGCAAAACGTTTTCAAGCACACTGGCTTGAGGTAAAGAAAACTGATGAAGGTTTATGCAACAAACGTAGGGCAGTAAGATGCACTGAAGACAACATAACCTATTCTACATACACTGTGATTCTGCACCTTGTGTGTGGTTGGTTAGGCGTAGCTACACATGATATTCACCATCTACTGGCTCCTGCCCTGGAAGCCTTATTTGTCTAGATTTGTGACGAAATGGCATTGTGGATACAGCTTCTCCTTTCTCTTTCATGTTCAGTGTTGCTTTTGTAAACTTACAACTTGACAATCCCTGGAGGCAGTCGCAAAATATAGTGTGAACCCATTTCCAAACAACCCGCACTTTGTTCGGAGAAACATGAAACAACAGAAGATAGTCAGGCGGAAGCAAATGTGGCGATGTCAAGCCAATTTACATTATAGCATGCAAAAGAGACGAATGGCGTCGCAAAGGCTTACCCCTTCAGATTCACCATACAAGAACCAAATCATATCCACACAGAGAATTCAGTTTTTTAGGCAAAGAAACGTAATAAATGGCATTGCAATCACCAACAGAAAACTTACTTGCCGCCTTCAAATAAAGTGTGCCCCAGGTAACTAAGTGACGAACATCAAGGCAGAATGGAAAAGGAGCACAACACAGAACAGTAAAAGGATTATCGAAAAGAGGCATTGAGAGATAAATCAAAACAAGTGTAAAAAACCATTAACAAACACCAATTTTCTTAAAAAACAGGAAACTATGTAACAGAAATATTATTAATATATACAAAGTAAATACAACTAAAAATGTTGCCAAAAGAAGAGGCTGTGAATCGCGAACAAAATTTACAAAGGACAAAAACAAAAGAAAAGTTTTAAATTCAGTTTTAAAGCAGGAAATATGACAATAATAAATACATTAATATGAAAAATGTTTTAATTAATAAATATGACAATTAGATTCGGGAAAATATGTATAAAAGTTCAGATCTCAGCAACTAAGAACGAAGTGATAAAGTATAAAATACAATACGAACAAAAGGTAGGAATATAAATTTGTTTCAGTGTTTACGCACTACAATAAGGAAAGCATTAGGCAGTGGAAGTAAAATGCCATGAATGCTTAATTTTGACGCCAGAATAAGGTGAAAGATGGTTTCGCTTGATACCGAAAAAAGGAGAGCTCCTCGGTGTCTACTGAAGAGGATTTTGTGCTGGTCCCAGAGCAGGCGTGGACCTAATGGCGAAGACAAAAATCCCTCCCCCTGCGCTTATAAAAGTTTTGTTTTTCGGTCAGTAACTAGTCACTTAATTGACGAAGCTATTAACTTATTAGCAGTACTAAGAGTAAGCAGCTACATAGAGAAAGGCACTTAAAATTCAAAAAATAAAAGGAGCAGATTAGAATATTGTTTGAAGAGTAAAAAGTAACATTCACAGCAGGACCTTTACATAAATACGTAAAGCGGCTTTTAAAAAGAGCAGATAAAGTACTATTAATTAAGTCACAATATTTGATTTCAATTGAACTGTGTTTGTTATTACACTGTATTCCTTTTATCGCTGCCATGGGTACCTCACCTGCCAGGAGATGTCCCTGCGAATGCAGTTTTTCTATGCAATAAAGCTGCTATGCCAGGTGCAACGATAAAGAAAGACCCTGTACTTTCTCGTAACTAACTACAAACAGTGTTCCCCTTACACGATGTTTGTTTGGTTTACTTCAACAATATTGGTCCACTTAAAAGAATAGTACAAACAAATTCAAATTAAATAAATATTGTAGTAATTTGAATTTCAAACGTGAAAAATATTTGATGAAACAAACATACGTATTATTTCTCAGCCTGTCGAAAGACGCCTCCACAGATAGTACAGAATTACTCCGTCTTCCTCACTGTTTCAACTGCGGAATAATTGTCTGTTGTTATCCATTATAAATTTTAATAGCAAAATTCAACAATTTTCTGTTACTTCAGCTGGTCTGTTTCTGTAACCTTATCAATAACGGTGACAGGCGAGTTCTCATGCGAAATTTGACATCCCCGAGTCGGCCGCACAAACCTTCCTTCTTGTGACACGAACATCTCCCCGTTACAGAATCTGAAGCAAACACAACTGCACAGCCTTACAAGAAATAATCATACACAACAGAATTTACATGAAGGGTCGGAATTACCTTAGAGTAGGAGAGGGGCGACATAAAGATAACAATACATAACAAAAGAAGGTGAGAGTACGAAATATAAACCGGAGAGACGGACGATCTATGAAACTAAAGCAGAGAAGAAAACGCTCTTTCTTAAAATATTTTAAAAGAGTAAGTACGCGTACAATAACAACTGCACTAAAATATGGCAACATTATTTTTAAGTGCAAACAGCTCAAGGATTCGGGCTTGCGTAAATATGGGAATGAGCAATCCATCATTCAGAAAGCAATCAGTCAGTTCGGTAGTCAGTCAGCCAGCCAGCCAGCCATCCAGTCAGCCTTTTTTTTTTGTTTCCTTGTTTACTAGCCCTAAGCACAATTATCACAGGAGAAGCACTGTGGACAAAGAAAACTTCATAAATAAGAACCCGAAGCAACACAGAATAATAATTGCAGTGTACGTAGAAAACAAGTAAGAATGGAATATTCAGGACGGAAATAGGGGAACTGATAAGAAAAAGAAAGGAAAGCAAACTTCAAACAGAGACGAAAACTGCAACAGTAAGAATTAAATACAAAATAAAATGAGAAAGAGCATAGCAGCAAAGACAAATATACAGAAGACGCACTGAAGCAACTGATATATATATACATATATAAACGAAGAAGGGAATAATTAATAATAAGACGAGCGCAAGAACAGGGGCTGAAGTCATAACAGAAGACATAAATAAACTGGAAAATAGGAAGAACAGAAAAACATTGAGCAGCATTAATTAATATGAACAAGACAGAAAACAGACGTTATTACAGCAGCAAATTACTGAAACCGAAGTAAGCACCATAATGCTAAAACAAGACTGAGAGGACAGAGCTGCTTCTGTACTTTGAGACAGCCACGATAACTTCTCCATGACCCGTGAATATGTTCATGAAAGGATCGTGGAATCTGTGGCAAACCGAGTGGGTTTTCGTCCCAAGTTAAAGTCAGAGTGGAGAAACCGTTATGATCACTCAGGCGTTTTGTCAGCCTCTTCAGTGTCTCCAGGTAAAACATCACCGCAACTTGTCCAGTACTTTCCAGCACACATTCAACAAACTTATCTGGTTCGAAGATATACGTGTGTAACCTCTGCACGTAATACTGCGTCTTTAAACAAATTTTGACCCCAGCGTCTTCAAACACCCAGCTTCCTGATCAGTATTATTGTCGAGTACCTATAGACGACAAATCTGAACACAGGTACAGAACGGTATCAACGGCCTGGACAGATTCGCGCGTGACAGGACGAAAGTTCAGGCTGTTACTACAAGTTGCAAGTACTCACTGAAAAACACGAATCATTGAATGTAGTTAATTAATATATCAACCAACATATGCACTTAATAAAATATCTTATTAAATGCATATGTTGGTAATGCATTAATTGTAAGAACATGCACAGTAGGAACAGCATAAAATATTGAACGTAATGTCTATGAGGGACGGAAAATTTTAATTTATCTCAAAAGAAATATTAGCCGCCCCAAAACACATGTCCCGTACAAACAATATAAAACTTCACTCTTTCGACCTGCGTTGATATTTTATTTTTTGGTCTACTGCAGGTCGTCTCAACCCGCAGCTCGCGGGCAACAGGTTGCTCGTGACACGGTGTTATGTTGCCCGCGCAGAAATGTGAAATGAGAAAAACCTTTGAACCCTTTCCTTGGCAACGCAGAGATAGACGCCGAAGCAATTGTGAAAACCTGTAAACTATTTTTTAACGGAGACATACATTACATTATTAATTTGATGTGTAAAAACGTGCAAAAAGTTGCGACATCCCAGGTAGGTGGTGAAATGCAAATTTTAAATACATTTTTCACGTTATTATCAGTATGTCTTTTATTTCAAATAACGTATAGACAAATACCCAGGTAAAATTATACATATAATTTTACGTGTACTTATTAGTTCTTCATTCTGTGTATTCAATTTCACGTTGCCCGCATGCAGACCAAATTTTGCCGAAGTTACTCGCATCACATTAAAGGCTGGACGGGCCTGGTCTACTGGGACGTCAGTAACCCGCTGCTAAAAAAAGGTGCCTCCTTTGTACGTATTTTGATTTTACTGCACCCGAATATCGACAGTGCTGCACTCTCTATCAAAGCGTAATAAAACTAAGAAAATACGAAAATCAAATATGGATGAGTTACAGCGCAAGCAGTACAGGTAAACAAATCGACTTCACGAAAACTGTTCCCTTTATTGCCCTTTACACTGCACGATTTCTGTATCTACGCAATCAAACGTACGAGTACATACCAAACAAACTTCAGCTGAAACAGGCTGCCATCGGAACGTGCCCATTGTACCACATAAACAATACACTGTGTACATCCCACGGCCACCGATAGAAAATCAATGGCTTTATGGTAGTTTGTCGCCGTCAAACTAAATTTTATGGCCTAGTTCATCATACGAAAATAATTTAAATGCCATCCATGAATACATAATGGCCCATTTTCTCTCTTTCGTTTCCATCCATATTATATATGCTATACCTCTCCTTTCATTTCTAAAAACCGCTGTTATTATCTTTAAATGTAGAGTCCATAAAGGCTACTACCGCTCGTTTAATAGAGAACAATCGGTGGCTAACATAACGTTTCATTACTCTTAACGACTAAGTGCGCCCGAGTCTCGAACAACCCCCACCCACCCTCGTGAACACAAATTGCTAAGCACATCTCACTCCCTCACAACCCTCAACATGACGCATATCTGATCACAATGATCACAATTGGCCCCGCCTGTGTTACTGTTATTGAAACACAACTGTTAGATGGATTACCATGAATCGTCAGATTAGCGATTTATACTGAATCTGATCGGGGGGAGGGTGGTGATGTTGGTGTTTGTTGGTGGATAGTGAGAGAATTTACTGTCACTGGGATAAATTAAATTCTAAACCCTCAATTTTGACCACACCATCGCCAGTCTCCCTTCCCCTCTCCTGACTATCCATTTTCAGTTGCATTCTATAACCCTGCAAAACTAATGTCGCGCATCTCTACTGGCTGTGCTCTCGACGTGCCCCTGGCAAAGTCATACCACCTACACAACGCAAACATTGCAAGTACATTCATTTGGTTCACTAAGCAGTCTCATAACAAAGGTTCCAAAAGGGAGGGGTAGAATTATTCGGATTATGAATTTCGAGACACAAATACAGTAAAAATGAAGTCGATTGATTGCTTAGGCTCCTGAAAACCAAATTATAGTGTGGAAATATGGAACAGTCGGGCCCTCTTAGCAACAAATAAATAAATGCAACAAATATGAGGGAGTATTGGCGGAATTGTACACCAGAAGCAGCTTCTTCAGTTTGAAATAACACTTATCATCGGAACCCTAACCAAAATCAATACTCAACTACCGCCTCCTGATTAAGTATACACGACCCCCGGGCTACTATGCATCCAACGGAGACAGCCCAGACTAAAAACCCGGATATAAATATTGAAATCTGCTTTGCCTCGAGATTTTATGGCATCCCCTGAGGTCCGACTTTACCTCTGTTTCGTGGCAAAGGAAAAGTTGTCCCTGTTTGCGCCGTGAAGGCATATGGCGAGCAGAAGTGTAGCTCAACAAACCCTTTACATAGGTCCTGGATAAAAGGGAGTGGTCACCATTAGCCGCGGCCGCTTTAACCCCGGGAAAAGAACCCAGATACCCATTTAATAGGAGGACGGATAACACCAGGGCCGGTCTGGACCTTTTGGAGATTAGAAACACCCCTTACCCCAGCCGGCATTCGAACTCCGGACAGTCCAGCCCACACCTTAGGCTTTATACTGACTATGCTGTCCCGGCCGCCTCCTGTATTTCATGACGTTATAAAATTAAAGTGTCGCTGTGTTTAATTAAGCACAACACCAGGAAGACGTACGGATGAGTGAAAGTGCAGCTCCAGTGGCTATTAATCTCGACACCGCATGGACGCTGGTGGCCACCTTCACGCCCCAGTAGCTGCATCTCAGGAGAAAAGGCCCCATTGCACAGGAAGCTGGCTGGGCCCCACGGGCCTCCGGCCTGGGCTCAGCAGACAATATAATAAATCTTGCCCCTGCCTGGAATCGAACATCCATTTCTAGATCGTCTAGAAACAGCCTAGTCAGTACACCGACTGAGCTATCCAAAGATTCATTTAATGTTCCTGTAATAGCATACATGAACTAAGATGAGCGTAAACACACATTACCTAAGACTACCAAAAGAAGCCTCAATCCACGTCTTCTTCTACGTTCAAAATTAATTTATTTTCAACATAAGAACCTAACCAACTGAATAAATTGATGCAGAGTCACTACATAACCACCAAGAAAACGAAAAGATCTTTCGCCAACAAATACAAAACTCTTGCCGTCTTTAGTAGACAGAAGGTTATCAATGTTATCATTAAGCAGGTATTGCTGGCTATGAGTAGCTACCTTAAGCAGAGCCCATAAGAAGCCGATATTCTGTGGCATTCGAGATGCAACAACAGAAAGCAGTAACTTCCTCCGAACGACTGGTTGATTCTAACCTACCTAAATGGAGTCATATTCCAGAAGAGTGGAATCTGCATCAGTATCGCCGTGTCAGCCCCAAATCTCGGATGAATCTAATGTTTGCAGAACGGCAGCTACAGTGACCGCTTAAAGTGTAGTAAGTGGTCTCCGATGGACGTTGAACCAGGTAGAGTGAATAACAACGCTACTGTGAACAGGAAGTGCAGATCTCTTCGTAACATATTTATTTTAAGTAGTCTCCTTCTGCGGTAGTTCATACAAAACATTTTACAAGTTACAACATTATCCTTAACGTCTGTCAGCAGAAGAATTTGGCAGGCTCTGCGCCCTCACATTCTTGCAAATAACGCTCTGACTTTTTATTACAAAAAATGTGGATAAACTATCGCTAGAATATAAACCCAAATCCCTGTACACGAATTAGATTTTGTGTTCACAGCCCATGACTTTCAACATGTTTCACCATTTGTGTAAATTCTATACATAATTATAATAGCCTCAACTTGTATTCCTGTTTATTGAGTGGCATTGTACAACAGTAATTTAAATCCAAAGGGTACTGTTGACGTCACAAACACGAACAAGTACATGGTTAATTAACACCGCCAGAAAAACTATGGGGTTAAATTTTTGTAGTGGCGAGATATCTGGATCGAATTTCTGTCCTTAATGTTGGCTATTCTGAGGCAGAAACAAACAAACATAAAGAGAAAAGCAAACTAAAGAAACGTGAAGAGAAAAGTAAATATAGTATGAATTAAGGTGAAGGAAAGAAAGGTCACACACAAAAGCACAGACAATAATGTTCTCGAAGAGTGCAGCAGAATGTGACCAAGAGAGTAATACGATCCGTGTAGCCAGTGTTTAGAGACGCGGCATGTGGCAATGCATGGTTTTGAGACAATAGGGGATCCTTAGGTTTGAAATGTTGCCGCAGTCGAGTAGCTAAGAGGATTATATTATATAAGTGGGAGGTCTGGTTTGTATACTCAAGTCTGAGAGCCAATACATGAGTTCGCATCTTGTTCTGCATTCGCCCGGCAGTCAAACACCCAGCAAACACAACATTACAGTTCAACAGTATACCAACTTACGAGTCTAACACAGCGAAAAGGTGCGGCAACAGAAATTCAGCAACGCGAAGAAAATTCAAAGCTCGGTGTGCTTAAAGTACGAGTACATCAACATTCCTTTTATCAAAATGACAAGACATGTCTCGAAATGCACGGGTACATGAAAAGCTGCACGTGAATAAAATTGTAAGTCCATAAAAGTGTCTCAGAACGGAGCAGTCCGCATCAGCAATAAGGTTCTAGAAATACCAGGTTTCAGTCTCGAACTTCCGCCTACTTATGCACAAAAAGTTTTTTCGTCAATTATAACACACTCCTACATGTTTCGACCCTGCTGGGTCATCTTCAGGGAGAAAACTTTCCGTTGTCGTTACAGTAGGTTGCACTATACAGTTGAGCGAGAATGTGCTGTTGACTGTGCACTGCGCCGTTTATGGAGGCGTGAATTCTTTGTGGTCTCGGCTTGTAGGACAACGGAAAGTTTTCTCCCTGAAGATGACCCAGCAGGGCCGAAACCTGTAGGAGTGTGTTATAATTGATGAAAAACTCTTTGTGTATTCGTTGGTGTTTATAGTCTTTTGTATAATATAGTGCACGGACACGGAACACATTAAATTTCTGCCTACTTGCTGCATTGCATAGCCTGTGTCTCTTCTTCTTCCTCTTCATTCTCTTCAAACAAATTCCCTTTCTTTCCAAAATTATTACACACTCAACATTCATCACAATCAGTCGCTTTATACGCAACATACTCTGTTCACTTAAGATACCGCAGTTAAATAATCTAGTAACAGCGAGTTTTGAGGCTCTCAGAGTGAGGTAGCTGAAAATTCTGTTCTTCTGGAATAAGATGCCGCGTCATTGGCTAGTCTGTTCCCGACGTTTCGAGACAACGTAATGGCCTCATATTCAAGGGTCAAAATGCCTTCTTGGACCTTTGAAGATGAAGCAACTACGCTATCTCGAAGCGTCGGGAACCGATTACCCATTTACGTTGCGTCACGTCCCAGAAGAATCGAACCCTCGATCCAGTAATTTCTGGGCCCCAGCAGCAGAGTGACTGGTGCCACTTCCTCTCAAAGGAGGGTCCCATTATTATAGTGACCGAGTTCCTATCAACCTGTGAGGGTTGCAGAATCTGTCGTGAACCCCTGTCATGACTTTTCAAAACTTCTTCAGGCTCCTGCCTTGCTCCTATATAGAGGTAACTAAAAATGTGAATGCACAGATATTTGGCCGACTACTTGAATGGAGAATCGACGAACTCTTACATTCAAATGGCAACACAAAGCGGAGAAATATGACACAAATATGTGCCTCGAGTGGGATTCTAACACGAATTCTTGGAATTCGAACAGCTCTACGCCGTAAGTAGTACGAACAGTCCGCCGTTGTGGCAGACACTTGTAACTTTTAACAAGGTTAAAATTTCGTGACGAAACAGAAGTTCAGCATTCGACTACAAAAGCATTAACACACAAGACGTGTCAAACATTACAACGCAAAATTAATTGAGATCAATCAATTTGACCTCCTCATGTCTAGTTATTTCCTCACTCCACTGCTACTCTCGTTCCTATGTCTTGTAACAATTCCGGATGTCTTTTTCTTGTTGTCACTCCCTTTCCTCTGAACACAATCAATAAACTTAAAATTCGTATTTGTGAATGTCTCTGTAAGTTTTATCTTACAACCACTGAACCGGCTGGTCCAATCTCATGAAATTTTAAAGTCCTGCCTTCGGAAGGAAACGTTAGATAAGCAGTGACGCACAATCTGCAAGATGTGACCCTGCAGGTCTAGGGCTTGGCAGAGACTAGCAGCACCTAACTGTGGAAGATTAATGTGCAATAAAATGTTCCAAAAGAGTATTGGCTAACATTTGGTACGTTAAGTGTAATGGGATGATAAGATGAAAATGATTCTTAGAGAAGTAAAATGTATAGATGTAACTGAACAGGGCCCTGAGATAATGGCAATGAAATCTTTGGTTGCATAAATAACGGGCAATGTTAATTAACAGTAGTTCGTCTGCTGGTCTTCTGGTTCGTAGGTTGGCTGTTCGGTCAGGTGACGCGTGAGAAAATATTTCTAAAACATTTATTTTTTAATTGAAGGGAGCATGATAATGCCTGCGTAAATTACATCTGATCTACATGATTTGTAACTCAAGAAACTCCGAATCTGAAATATTAAATTGAACACAAAAATAAAAGGAAAAATTTTGTATTGAAAACTAAAATATAAAGATGGTGTAAGTATTGCAGCAAACTTTATTCGCCGAGTTTGCATGATGTGTTTGATCTTGTATTACCAATCTCTTACACCGTTTTCCGTATTAAAATACCCTTCAAAATTCCGTGCAAAGTATATTGTACGCCAACATTCGCAGATCACCTACACCCTTCAACATCTGAAGGCATAGCATGACGTAACAATATGTTCAAACGACATTTCTCCTTGCCTTGTTACTCACAGCCACAAGAATGAGATGCAGAGAAAGGAAGGGATAATGTAACTCTCCCTCTGTTCCTTTTATCCTCCTCTGAGACATTCAAAAAGAGGTCAAGTCATAAATCTTAAGTGCCATTTTCAATCCCATAGCTCCGGTTTCTATAACCAAGCCAAGGACAAACGACGATCGAGGGTTTATTCGCCAAGCAGCTTTTCTTCTGTTAATGTTAAGATAAGGTGCGTATATCACAAACTATATGGCTTTGTGTTCGTTCGTGGACTGTCTACACACATTCTGGAAGAGAACCCTTTTTCAAACAACAAATGTTGTGGACCAAGAAGGAGCGATCAAATGGAAGCACAAAGTTTTTGACTATGTTGTTCTCCAGAATGAGGAATATTGTATATAGACATACCGAAAACGGGAAACTCTACGCTTGATGGCTATACAGACGACAGAACAGGGGTATGCCAAGTTGTTTCCAAAGGCCGCTACCAAACCCATGCTCAGCGCTAATTAATGCTCAGTTTGTAGACAAATTACGAGTATACGAGAGTCTTTTCTGTTTTAAATATTTTGCTTACATTAAAAGCATATTTATCAATACCGTTATTATCATAATTATAGTCATCTTCATCAAATTTATTTTCCAGGAATACAATTTCAATTTTGCCACCAGAACCACGTCTAGAACACTGACTCTCATGTAGTCTGTCATTTAATGGGTAAAAAGACAGGAAGTGGGGCGGTGCACCTGCAGTAGCCTATGTACAGTGACGATGTCTCAAATATGTGAAGTTTTGCTACCACATCTCTTCACAGTATTTTTTTTTTAATTTCGTAGAAGGTAACACCGTATAGCAATGTAAGCTACGAGTAATTAAAACACACCGCCGGCACGCATTTGCTTTGCAAGGCAGCACGTCTTATACAACTCTCTGCATGCAAATGTACAATGTTATGGTGTTTTTGTTTTTTGTACTTGACAAATACTGCTTAGATTATCATTTGTTATTTTTACATTCTACACAGAACGTTTTGGACATCATTGCTAACTAAAAGCAGGATTTTTACAGGGGAAATAATTTGTAGCAAAGGGGCGGTTTGTAAGGCCATCCTTTTGTACAAGGGAAAAAACCTGACGTACAGGCCTACAAGTCGCGCTTAAATAAATTTGAATGTTATACTTTTCATACGACTAAAACATCTAAGTTTGGACACAGAAATGTAAAATTATCGGGCTGTGGCAACATTTGTTAGATGAAACTCCACAATACCCCCCTTGCCTCTCAGTGCTAATGCGGCACCGAAAACTGTAAATCACAAAGAAATGCACAGTTTTATAAAAGTGACAATTCAATTACATAAGATGCATATTCACTTAGAAAGCGTGACCTAAATTAAGCCCTTCCCACTACCTACCGTGCTTCCTGCTTCATGTTCATCTTTTAATTTAGCCCACTTACTCACATGCTTCTTCACTTCTTTCATTTCACTTCTGTCATTTCTACTCACTTTATTGCATCAGCTCTATCTTGATTCCTGTCGTATATCCCTTAACACGTACATTTCATCGTTTACCTCAGAATGTGCAACACAAATCACTTCCTTAGTTAACAGCACTCAGGGTACTTTGGCTTTACACTAAAGTTTAGATAAAAAAAAGTCAGTAAACCCCTAATTTCCGTAATTTCCGTAACTCCTCATCTTATTTACAAAAGATACGACCTCTTAAACTTTTCAACTTGGTCTTATATTAATTACATTTTACCCAGTCACTCCACTAACGCCAACACGAAACTGGACAGTCTTTTCCCGTATCATTTTTATACAAGCGTATGTAATAATACACCACACTACACCGGATCATATCTATTCTCTAATTTGCGTTAATTTTGTTATGTGCCCTCTCACTGTCAATATTTCTCTCCTATTCTTCTCATCTTTCAGCGTTTTCTTAATTTTTCCCCTACGCTTAAATCGTGTAGTGCCCACCTGTTTTATTTTCGTCTTCTAATTTCGATTTTTTCTTTTACATCTCTCCTAACCTTTCTTTCTGCTCTTTGTATTTGCGTTTCTTTGAAGCTCCTTCACTCTACCGTTTCTCGATTTTATATGCTTTCTACTTCGATTTCACGAAACCCCGGTCTTGAATTCCACAGGCGGAGCTTCACATTGCATGACTGGCAGTGAGCTACCACCACCCCGGACAAATGGTGTTCTGTACTGCACTTATATGATACACGAACACGGAACTGCGGCATGTAACTTCACAGTAGAATACTGCTCGTGGTAACAGGGACGTCAATTCGTATTGCCCTCTGTATAAGGCCGATCCCCCATTCACGGAAACTAACGAATGTCTAAAAATTCGAGAAATGGAAGTCACCTGCGAAGTCACAACAGGACAATAACAAACACAGAAACGAACACATAAATATAGATACAAAAAAAAAGAAATTTCAATTTACTTAACGTTATCTCGTCCACATATATCGCAAGACGTCGAATGGAATCAATATAACGAATAACTAATTTATAAGAATGTGGGGGAAACGGAAGTGGATCATTCTATGCCAAAAGTATAACATTTTTTTAAATACCTGAGGAAAACGATGGAAACTGATCCACATATACAGTTCTCAGATCTTCAGATCACGGAGCAAAAGTGATAAAAACCTCAATGATATGAATGTCACAACAAGGAAAAGGGATTTCTATGTTTCGTTCTCGTTGAATACATTATTTTAAGCAATAAATGTTCAGATGTTATATTATTTAGGTGCCACGTAATCTAAGTAAATTTCTGTTTCTCTTCCAAGTTTAACCTTAACAGCATCGGACTGATGTCCATTAATAGAAAGATAAATACTGCAGTCAACAAGCAGGAAACGAAATTAAACACACGCGCGCGCGCGCACGCACAGACATATTATCAGCAAACATTACATATTCATCTGCATTTAATACACTATTATCACACCAAATTCGGGATTAATTTCATACTGAAACGTGTACTGAATACATGATTTAATACTACAATGATGTGGTCTAAATTCAGCTGGCTTAGGGAAAGATCCAGGGCTTTTGTTAACGTGGTATTGAACCTTCGAATTCCATGCGACACGAGAAAATGATGCCTGGGTAGCTGAATGACCACCAGCTTCTGGTGAAAAATAGTTTATTTCCTTTTTGCATTTTTTCCGGAGAACGTTTCTCCATTACAGGAATGCCTTTAAAGCAGCAGGGATTTGGGGGTGGGCCGACGTTCAAGAGACATGCAGCACTAAAGCTACGTAGTTCAGACGCATAAACCGGGAATTCAGAATATCAATCACAAGGCTCCTTCCTATTCCACCGTTTTCTTGACCTATCATCATTATTATTTTATTGTCTTTCTTTTATATCCTCTACATGATTTATGATTGCAGTGTGATCAAACAAATGACCAAGAACCAGGACTACATACGTCAACGGAGCCTAGTTTATGAGAAGTACGCCTAAATCGTTTTCACATGCTCGAATTCACATTAGTCCGTCACCGACAGCTAACGACAAAGACAGTATCGCTGAGATTGAGAGAAGAGAATATTTTGCCTGTCCGTTAACTGACGGTAGACGTGAATGCACGCTGTTTTTTGCCGTGTCGTGTCGTTGTCGTGTCGTGCCGTATAATTTGAATCGACCCTTAACCGTAACGTTATACTCCTCGATTATAACAACACACGTTTATAACGACACAAAATGTTCGGTCTCTGTCATAACGTTATAGCCGGGTTCGACTGTAGTTCGCATTCGTCAGACAGTAAAGGTCTCACATGCTTTACACACGCGGGTAAAACTTCTAAATAATTCACACGCGGATCATTCGTAAAGAAGAGACACAGGTGTGCTGCTGCTTGAAACTGAGTTTCTAAAATATGTGTAAATAAAAGAACGCAAGACCACATATTTCTGTTGTGTAGCGCAAACCCTCCTTCTCCTGTAAAGGGTTGATTTGTAACAACTAGTTCTAGGAAATTCCTGCCTAGTTTTTTCACAAGACTTCGATTCAACATACAGACAAATTAAATTTCGAGATCTTTAGCTTTCAGCAAGTAATCTCCCTTCGATAACAATAATAATGGCTTGCCCTTCTGGAAATCTTCGATATTCGGTGTAACGATTGAACAAGCTAACTAAAAACCAGTCCCATCAAATAAAAGTCGTCCTTGAACTGGCTGTCTTTATATGGCTGATTTATGATTTTCATAACCTGTCATTATACTGATATAGGGACATAAGATTCACACACATAATTCCAGCGCGTACCCCCCTTGGTCAGTTTAATATTCGTTTTGATTCGGTCTCATTTCTTCGACCAGTCATCCAATCATGTGTTCCAAACGCAAGTGCATGGTACATAATTTTAAACGCAGACAGATTTATGATTCACGTTCCCAAACAAATATACATCACTTTTCTTAGCACCACCTGATGATGGCCGCAATTACCGGCCGAAACACGTAGTAGTAAATATGATGAATAAACGAATATACAGCCATTAATACTGTTGTATTATTTGAAGAATTAACAAACCAACAGTAAGTATATAATATTAAAAGGATCATCAGATCAAGGGGGACGTAGCATGAAAGATGGTAATTCCGATGATAAAACTGAAAGCGAACTATCACTAGGTAGCCATATGCAAAAATAGGAGGATAACGTTAAAATGTATCTAAGAAAGATAGAGTACAAGTGTGAAAGGGTGTGAAATGAATTCATGTGACTCAGCACAGAATTAGAACCTTCTGCATATGGCAGCGACTTCTCCAGTTCAGTAGAAGGTTAAAACTGTTTTGATCAGCTGAGCAACTGTCAGCTCCCAAAGCTGTATTATGCTCCATGGAGTTAATATTTCAGTATTTTCAGTGCACTAGGTAGTGTAGTTCGCTTCTCACTGAACAAATTGATTTGTCCCTATATTCCAGCATACCATAAAACTACCACAGTGGTGCTGTAATGGCTGGTTCATTTACGTAAGCCCCGTAATTATGAGAGCTCCTCCTAAAACTTTCACACAGGGAAAAACACAACTGAAATTATGGGGCAGATACGTGCCCTAACTTCGCAATGTTCATTAATAACAATACCATACAAATGGAAAACTGACAAGCCATCGTCTTTATCAGGATATGACCGCTATATATCACTAAAACATTCCACCCCACCCTCTCCCCATCCATCCCACTCGTTTAGTTTTGCGACATTAAAGAGAAACAAACACGAGGGTTTCACACAAAACAACAACAAAAACATGCTAACAAAGTGCTGAGTAATACAACTGTCTGTACACACAGAAAGGTCACATGCAGACTATGCAGCCGCTGAAGGTAAAAGACAGAGTACAAATAACAAAACTGAAACCAAGCAAACTGCCAATTACTTGCAGGAACACTGTTTTATTTTCAATTCCATTCTTATTAGTACGAAAAGCAAAACAGTTCCAAGAACATTGTTTTCTTATGAGATGTGCACCGTGCATCTTGGTAGATAGGTAACAGCGCTCCGAAGGTATTTGCATCTTCCACCAACAGGACAAAACAGCAACTCAATATGGAGTAGCACGTTTCTGCAAACCGGTCTTACCTGTCTTTCAAATTACATGGTTACGCGTACCAGAAGAAGGCCTTTTCATACTCACTGACGTGAGTAAAAAGTCACTAAAAAGTAAATTATTTGAAGGGTTTCATGGGGTTACATTGACGAATGGTAAGGAATCCACAGGCACGTACAAATATCGTTCATATTTAAGTTAAATATGATTCAGAACAGCCTTCCAGACGTTATCGAACATTAACTGAATTAGACCTCCTACAGCTGGCAAACATTTAAACTTAAATTTAGGCCTGCCGTTATATTTACAGTTTCAACCCAAATTACTCTTTCACAAGTGCATCATTTTACCTTTGTGGACTAAACAGGACGGAAACTTGCAAATATTTCAAGCCTGTCTGACGAATTTCCAGGTATTAGGCGTATATACAAATCACGCACAGAAAGAGGTCGAATTACGTATGTAGGTCCACTAATTTAGCATTTTCTTAAAACATTCCATACAGATAGAAGTATTTATAGGATGTAAGAACGACATTCTCATGCAGGTAAAAACTCATATTTTGGTCTTTCGCATTATGACACCAGTAGCCCGGTATGTTTGTACCAACATTTCGGAGTGACATGCCTCACTATCTTCAGTGTTCACGTAAACAACTATGCTCCTGCGAAACGCCGGTAATCACCTACAATTTTACCTGATTTACACAGTAACACAGAACACCACAAACTGGGTTTACAGAATCGTTGAAAATCTGAATTCTTCTGAAACTTATTACATATATTCTAATTTTAGTGTAGTATTTTAATGTAAAATCTAAGCAACGACAGTAACTTCAATAATAATAATAATAATAATAATAATAATAATAATAATAATAATAATAATAATAATAATAATAATAACTTCAATTATTTTTTAGTGATGTGTTGCCCAAAATAATGCTGAATTGTAGACCAAATGGAGGAAGACGAATTGGAAGACTTTATGTTATCCCTACAGGCAAAAGAAATCCATCTCTATTAGAATATCATAACAAAGTTACACAAGACGAATGCTGCCATTTGGTATAACAAGATGTGTAAACAGTTGCAGTTGTCGCCTAGCTACATACAC